>JASDQU010012394.1:165127-211996 GCA_032191745.1 Picea mariana
TGGAAAGAACAGGTTCAAAATCAAAATCAATTCCTTTCTCAGATCCTGCTGCCGCTGCACGAGCCCTTCCTGCATGCCACAAATGACCGATGAAGAAGAAAAATCCCGGAACGAAATGGGAGGTGGATAACCAACTTCGGGGAGAGATATAATTCACCACATTGATTTCGGTAGCTACATCACCCACATAATTTGAAGAACCTAAAGGAGCATGAGTCATATATTCTTCCGAACGTTGCTCTTGCCAAGGTTGTATGTCTTTTATCAAGTTTCTCAGGTCCAAACCATTAGGGCCTCTTAGGGGTTCCAGCCAGGGAGCACAGAGATCCCAAAAATGCATTGTTTCCCCTCCAAATATAATTTCTCCAGTTGGAGAACGCATAAGGTATTTACCTAACCCAGTAGGTCCTTGGGCAGACCCCACACTAGCTCCAAGACGTTGGTCTCTAACTAGAAAAGTAAATGCTTGAGCTTGAGAAGCTTCTGGGCCGGTGGGCCCATAAAATTCATTGGGATAAGCTGTATTGTGGAACCAAACGAAACAACAAGCAATAAAACCAAAGAGAGATAAAGCCGCTAAACTATAGGACAAATAAGCTTCTCCAGACCATACAAATGCACAACGAGCCCATGCAAAAGGTTTGGTTAATATATGCCAGATACCACCAAAGATAAAAATGGAACCTAACCATACATTTCCTCCAATTACATCTTCTAGATTATCCATGCTAATGATCCATCCTTCTCCTCCGAAAGGAGATTTCGGTAAATAACCAAATATAGCACTTGGGTTAAGAGTCGGGTTTGTAATTTTTCTTACATCTCCATCGCCGAGAGCCCAAGCATCATATACACCTCCAAAATAGAAATCCTTGAGCACTGGAAGAAAAACACCAAGACCTAGAAAGATTAGGTGAATACCCAAGATTGTGGTCATTTTGTTTCTATCTTTCCATACATAGCCAAAGAATGGAAAATATTCTTCTAAAGTTTCAGGTCCTATGAGTGCATGATAAATACCACCAAAACCTAAAACCACAAAAGAAATTAAGTGAAGTACCCCAGATCAAAATATGGAAAAGTGTCCACTATTTCCCCACTAGGACTGACTCCCCATCCTAGAGTAGCTAGATGGGGAAGTAGAATCAATCCTTGTTCATACATAGGCTTTTCCGGTACAAAATGAGCCACTTCGAATAGGTTCATTGCTCCAGCCCAGAATACAATTAATCTGACATGAGCCACGTGAGCCCCAATCAATTTACCAGACAAATTGATAAGTCGGGCATTACTGGCCCACCAAGCGAAACCAGTGGTTTCTTGATCACGACCAGCTAAAGCTATGGTTCCATTAAAGAGCATTTCCACGGGGTAGGACCTCCTCAGGGAATATAAGGTTTTCATGATGTTGTCTTGAGCCGCCATCCAAGCATGAATATCTTCATTTAGGAGAATATTTTTCGTGTAGAAAGTCTCAGATTCAGGATCTTCTGCTGCACAGATCTCTTGGGAAACAAAATCATAGGCACGTAAGTTTAGAGCTGAACCAACTACTCCAATGGAACTCATCCATGAACCGGTCACTGGCACAAATAACATGAAGAAATGTAACCAACGTTTATTATAAAAAGAAACCCCAAAAATATGGGACCAGAGGTGGTTAGCAGTGACCATGGAATAAGTCTCTTAAGCTTGAGTCGGGTTAAAAGCACGGAACGTATTTGCACCATCACCATATTCAAATAAAGTATTTTCCATGGTAGCACCATGAATAGCACATAGGAGGGAAGCACCCAATATTCCAACAACTCCCATCATATGAAATGGATTCAAGGTCCAATTATGAAAACCTTGAAAGAAGAGGATAAACCGGAAAAGAGCTGCTACACCAAAACTAGGTGCGAAAAACCAACCGGATTGGCCCAATGGATAGATAAAAAATACAGGAACAAAGACAATAATTGGGGCAGAGAATGCAATTGCATTATAAGGTCACAATTGTACAGATTGAGCAAGTTCAAATTGACGTAACATGAAACCTATTAGACTGAAAGCACCATGAAGAGCAACGAAGGTCCATCGACCACCTAATTGACACCAATGAGTAAAATCTCCTTGTGCTTCAGGACCCCATAATAGAAATAGAGAATGTGCTAAACTATTAGCAGGAGTAGAAACTGTGGCAGTTAGGAAATTACAACCTTCTAGATAGGAACTGGCCAATCCGTGAGTATACCATGAAGTCACAAAGGTTGTACTCGTGAACCATCCACCTAAGGCAAAATATGCACAAGGAAAGAGCAATAGACCAGACCAACCCACAAAAACGAAACGGTCTCTGCGTAGCCAGTCATCAACAGTATCGAATAAAGTTTTTTCTTATTTAGAAGACTTTCCAAGGGCTATAGTCATAAAAATCCTCCTATTTCACTATTTCGACCATTTCCGAGCACCCTATATGATAAAAAATTATATGATGAATTGGGGACAATTTTTCATCCATCATCCTTTCAAAAACAAATTGGGTTTCGAAGATTCGTTGTTGGAACAAATATTTTAAATTGGACCGACCTGATCTAATATAGGTAGATGCATGATAGCTCGATTCGGATTTTTCAAAGTTCCTATCTGATCCTCGAATCACCTATTGAATAACATCGATGGAACAATTTCAGGGAAGGGAAGTGCGCTTTCTCCCCCCCCATTGACCAGATTCTATTCGCAATATCTATTCCATTCAATATTTTTGATTCATTCTCATCTTGAACCTTCTGCAATGCAATAGAATGAAAATGATTATTTCTATTCTCTCTCATCCATCTCTATGTATATTCTTACTACTACATCGTGGTTCAATACGAATGAGTCTATGAGCAAGAATGAGTAGATTTTTTCATAACTCATAGAGCTAAAGGAAATTACTCCAAATTTCTTCTCCTTCTATAGCAAGAAGTTCTATATTTCACCATTGTGATCCAAAAGTGAAAACCTTCCCCCCCTCCCCGCCCTTTTTTTTTTTCTCTTTTCACATCTTAATTTCAATCTATTTCTTACTGGTGTAATCACCAAAGTAAAATATCTGGTACATTCATATGAGAATGTTTAGTACATTATGACAGAATCACGTATTTGATTTGTGTATCAATTTCGTCTAAATAGAGAGAGAATTTAGGTTGTCCGTAATTTGGATCGGAATGGACTTCAAGATCTATATCTCTTTCTTTCTAGGGAGAAGATATCATAAAAATCGCGATCCGACGAAACATTCAATCAACAACCAAATAGGGAGTTTGCTCAATAAGATCGATTCATTTTGGATAGGAGAGGTTCACTTTCCAAATCTCCATCAAATTTTAATATTAGAGTAGCTGATATATTAATAAATCAATGGGTCAGGTTCACTTACTTCTCCTTCATTTTTTCCACTTTTTTTAAGACTGGTAATTTCAAATTACCAGGTATCCATAATACCTTTGATATGTCAAAAATTGACGAAGATGGAGTAGACTATTACTAATCCTATAGTAGCAGGATGAAGAAGACTATTATTGAGAAAAATGTAGTGGTCCTCCCCCTATATTAGGTGTGAGACTCCGTCATAACAAATGTTTTGCATGAAACCTATCATGACAGATAGTTTTCGTCCCTCGAAAAAATATTTTCTTCTTGAGAATATTTAGATCATATGATGAGAAATAGAAACCTGGACCTTGTTTCTTCGTAGGAAACATGAGCCCTTTACCGGACTTGAACCGATGACTTACGCCTTACCATGGCGTTACTCTACTACTGATTTGAAAGGGTCCCCGATCATTTTTTAGTAGCTCATAGGTTTACATGAGAGGAGGGTGGGGATGGCTATACTGGAAACTCCGGGCTGAGATGATACGAAGCGAATGGAGACAAGTTATGTTATATCTGGAAACAATTTTGAATGTACGTGAGCCCTTCCATCTATTTTATGGTTCTCTCATCGTTCTAGGCCTATGGGATTGACACGAGAGGGTAGGGATGGCTATACTGGAAGTGAACTCTAGGCTGATCTTATATGAAGTGAATGGAGACGAGTTATGCCTAAAGATGATTTTGAATCAACTTTTTCCACAAGGTAGCTATAAGTAATGCAACTATGAATCTCATGGAGAGTTTGATCCTGGCTTAGGATGAATGCTGGCGGCATGCTTAACACATGCAAGCCGAACGGGAAGTGGTGTTTTCAGTGGCGGATGGGTGAGTAACACGTAAGAACCTGCCCTTGGGAGGGGAACAACAGCTAGAAACAACTGCTAATACCCCATAGGATGAGGAGAAAAAGGAGGAATCCGCCCAAGGAGTGGCTTGTGTCTGATTATTTAGTTGGTGAGGCAATGGCTTACCAAGGCGAAAATCAGTAGCTGGTCCAAGAGGATGATCAACCATATTGGGATTGAGACATGGCCCAGACTCCTACGGGAGGCAACAGTGGGGAATTTTCCGCAATGGGAGAAATCCTGACGGAGCAATGCCACGCGAAGGCAGAAGGCCCATGTGTCATGAAATTATTTTCTCAGAGAAGAAACAATGAAGGTATCTGAGGAATAAGCATCGACTAACTTTGTGCCAGCAGTCACGGTAAGACAAAGGATGCAAGCGTTATCCAGAATGATTGGGCGTAAAGCGTCTGTAGGTGGCTTTTCAAGTCCGCCGTCAAATCCCAGGGCTCAACCCTGAACAGGCGGTGGAAACTACCAAGCTGGAGTACGGTAGGGGCAGAGGGAATTTCTGGTGGAGCGATGAAATGCGTTGAGATTGGAAAGAACACCAACGACGAAAACACTCTACTGGGCCGACACTGACACTGAGAGAAGAAAGCTAGGGGAGAAAATGGGATTAGATACCCCAGTAGTCCTAGACATAAACGATGGATACTAAGTGTTGTGCGTATCGAAATGCGCAATGTTGTAGCTAACGTGTTAAGTATCCCTCCCGGTGAGTACGTTCGCAAGAATGAAACTCAGAGGAATTGACGGGGGCCCGCACAAGTGGTGGAGCATGTGGTTCAATTCAATGCAAAGCGAAGAACCTTACCAGGGCTTGACATGCCGTGAATCCTCCCGAAAGAGAGGAGTGCCTTTTGGAATGCGGACACAGGTGGTGCATGGCTATTGTCAGCTCATACCGTAAGGTGTTGGGTTAAGTCCCGCAACGAGCACAACCCTCGTGTTTAGTTGCTAGCATTGAGTTTGGAACCCTGAACAGACTGTCGATGATAAGCTGGAGGAAGGTGAGGATGACGTCAAGTCATCATGCCCCTTACGCCCTGGGCGACACACATGCTACAATGAATGGGACAAAGGGTCTCGACCCCATGAAGGCAAGCTAACCTCAAAAACCTGACCTTAGTTCGGATTGTAGGCTGTAACTCGCCTGCATGAAGCTGAAATTGCTAGTAATCGCCGGTCAACCATACAACGATGAATTCGTTCCCGGGTGTTGTACACACAACCCATCACACTATGGGAGCTAGCCATGCCCCAAGTTGTTACCTTAAACACAAGGAGGGGGATGCCGAAGACTGGGCTAGCGACTGGAGTGAAGTTGTAACAAGGTAACTGTACTGGAAGGTGCGGCTAGATCACCTCCTTTTCAGGGAGAGCTGATGCTTTTTGGGCATCTTGAGTCATTTGACACTACATCCGAAAGGAAGCACATCTGAGCCAAGCTCATATATGGAAATATTCTTTCAGATCTCGACATTGAAGTGAGACCATGAGCTTATCATTCTAGGTCGGAACAAGTTGATAGAATTCCATCTCCCATTTTCTTCCCTATGTCTTTGCCTGGGTGGAAACATGGGGAGGCAAAAAAAGAGTAGGGTTTCTCTTCTTCTATTTTGGATATATTGAGGCCTCCATCCCGGGAGGCATGCATAATGAAGGGATATTATCTCATTTGCAATATATTGGTTTTCCAATAAATTGGTGTTGGTGTAGGGGTAGGCCTCCCTCCCCAGGAGGCCTGCATGATGGGCTATTAACTCAATGGTAGAGGCCCCTGATAATCACGTTGTTGTACCTAAGCTGTGAAGGCTCTCAGTCACATGGATACTTCAATGTGCTCATCAATGCTTGACCTAGATATGTGGATCATCCAAGGCATATTAGCATGGCGTACTCCTCCTGTTTGTTCGAACTAGGGTTTGGAACTGAACTTATCCTTAGGAGGATAGATGGGGCGATTCAGGTGAGATCAAATGCATATCCAACTTTCTATTAATTTGTGGATCTGGGTGGTCCGGGGGGGGTGGTGGTTATCCACCACGGATCCTCTCTTCTCAAGAATCCATACATCCCTTATCAGTGTATGGATGGCTATCTCTCGGGTGCAGGTTGAAGTTCAACCTAGATGTGGAAAATGGAGCACCTAACAATGCATCTTCACAGACAAAGAACTACGAGATCACCCTTTTCATTCTAGGTAGGGTGACTGAGGGATCATACCATTCAAGCCTTTTCATTCTTTTCTTGGAGGTCTGTAGGAAACAACAATCGATAGGATTTCCTCATTATTTCCTAAAGGAATAACATGAAAATAAAATTCTATCAATTCATTTTCTGTAGGGCCCAATAGATTGGATCTAGTCATAAGAATAGAAAAATGATTGGTGTAAATCAAAATAACTCCTTGGTCTTCGACCCCCCACTATGAAAGACCCTTGGATCAATACAATGGAGATGTCTTTATCCATCTCCTAATGATGGGAGCAAAGAAGGTTAGAAAAAGGATCTTGGAGTGTCCTGGGGTTGGGCCAGGAGGGTCTTTCAATGCCTCCTTTACTTATAAAAAGTTGTTTCCACTTGCTCATCGTTGGCTCGACGAGGAAATAAAAAGAAAAGGAAAGGGAACAAGCACACTTAGAGAGCGCAGTACAACGGAGAGGAAGTTGTATGCTGCGTTCGGGAAGGATGAATCGCTCCTGAAAAAGAATCTATTGATTCTATTCCAATTAGTGGATCGGATAGTATCGCAGGTGCAAGGATTTACTTCATGGGCGAGGTCTTTGGTTCAAGTCTAGGATAGCCGAGCTGTGTCAGGGAAAATCGTAGAAAGAAAAAGTAAAAATTTGTTCATGTATGCTCCACTTGGTCCGGATACGGGGGATATATCTTAGTTGGTAGAGCTCCACTCTTGTAATTGGGTCATTACGATTATGGGTTGGATGTCTGATCATCTAGGTGGTAATGATAGTATATTTTACCCAAACCGGTGGCGGTCAAAGCCAATTTTCTTGGAATATCTTGGAACCATGTCCATTCTATTGGATTATTTTGTGGAATACACCACTAATATTTTGGAATACACTTCTCAACACTTAGAAAATTTCTCGCTTCCATATTCTCTTTCATCTCCTCTCTTATATTTTTCATACTTAGAATTTTTCTTATCCTCTCCTCTCACCTTACCCCACTCCATACACTCAAAACTTAGAATTTTTGGGTTCATCGGGTTCACGGGTTGTCACACTTGCGGACATATCCACTTCCCTCACCCCATACCCACCAACCCTTGCACCCACTAACCCACTCACCCAGACCCCCTTTTCATCCCCTCACCACTCCAAACTTAGTTTTTTTTTAGTCTTCACGAACTCATAGTCTCCTTTACCCCCTCACTTCCCTTAGCCCGCGAGTATGCTATCTACATTTCCCACCCCCTCACTTTCGCTCCCCTCAAATTACCCCCCCACTTAACTACCCATATCTTCCCTCTCATGAATCCATCCTCACACTTTACCATTATATTAAACCTTTCACATTTAAACTATAAACCAAACCAATAAGTGCATGACACTTGTCATCAACTAAACCCATCTTCCGCCTATCTTATAATTTAATATTTTATTCCCCAACCAATAAAACTTTTACATGTGGCATCCCATGGAGGAATGCCACATGACATCCAATAAGATCATTACACATGGAAGTTTATGAGAGTGACACATAGAACACTCTTATTTTATTCCCCAACCAATAAAACTTTTACATGTGGCAGCCCATGGAGGAATTCCACATGGCATCCAATAAGAACATTACACATGGTAGTTTATGAGAGTGACACATGGCACACTCTTATTGGATACATATGGCAGTTTTTTGACCTATCATACAGAGACATGTGGAAACACATGGCGATATTTTAGTGTCTGACTCATTAGTGATGGATGGGTAGATTAAAGGTTGACTTGGCATGCAAAATTGTATTTTATTAATCAATTTCTAAGGGAGGTAGAATTAACTCCTTGGCTTCTTCTTCTTTGTTCCTTGTCAAGTGTATGTTACACTTAATATTGTATATCACTAAGATGGTTATACTCCCATGCACGTGGGATGAATTTTATGAAGAAAATTTGAAATTTTCATGGAGAGCACGAAATTCATCCAAGGGCCCATATTTGCCTAAGACAGTTGATTGATGATGACTAAGTCACGATCTTCTAGAAGCCATAACTTGAGCTTTGAGTGTCAGAATCGTGCAAACTTTATACCATTGGAAATTTATTTCGATGAAGAAGATGATTGTACATGTTTCAAGGGATGAAAGTTACTACATTTTTACTAGAAATTAAAATATCAGTCCACTTCATTTTTAATGGGCTTGCATGACAACTCAACTTCACGAGCTCATATCTTGAGATCCAGGTGACGGATTTGGGAAAAAATTATATCGCTGGAAATATAAGATGATGAAGTTTAAATCTGAAATGATTTCCATGGTTAAAAGTTTGACTATCATTTTTGAAAAATTAGAACACAGAGCCCCTCTTTAAAAGGGAAATTAATTGAATTTTAAAAAATAAAAGTTTATTTAAAAATTTTTATTAAAAAATGAAAGGGACCCATTTTGAATATGCATATATAAATGATGTAATTTAACTAATGAGTACTTAACAAGGCTTTAATTAAAGATAATACTTCAAGAAAAAAATTGTACGAGAAATTCAAGAGAGGAAAAAACCCTAACTACTCAAGTAGTTAAAAAATCTCATTTTAAAAAGAGAAGAAGGGCTTCATCAAGGGTTCAATAATAAAAATTATCAGAGGGGTAGGGTAGAATATAAGAGGAATAAGAAGGTACAACCATGAATATACATCCAATATTCTGATCAATGAAAATAAATATCCATCTTCTCCACTCTTTCTATTCTTCTACACCATTTCTCATAGCTTTATGCTTGAGTCTCTGAATTGGGTGCAAGGTTGAGTTCTTGAATGTTTTTCTTGTATAGTTCTAAAGATTTTTCTTATATTATCATGAAGTATTTACAACCATATACTTGAATTTCAAAGCTTTTGTAATGAAGAACATATTTCATGAATAAACTCCTCAAAGAGTTTCTTTAGGGTTGATTTCGATTGTATCTTATAACTTTGAGTCTTAAGTATGAGGTATTTGAGATTGACCTATCAAATTCTGTTCTTGATATTGATAGGAATACTCTTTTAAAATTATTTGATGTGATCAATTCATTCTCTCCTATTTCTCGTGAAGAAGGTATGGATGTATTTGTATGTAATTAAGAAGATTGTGTATGTGATGCTGGTCACAAAGAAGTTCTAATGTTGAAGCCCTCCAATATTTTTTTATTGTAAAGAGATTTCTTGCTGCATATAAAGA
Source organism: Picea mariana (assembly GCA_032191745.1). Taxonomy (NCBI): domain Eukaryota; kingdom Viridiplantae; phylum Streptophyta; class Pinopsida; order Pinales; family Pinaceae; genus Picea; species Picea mariana. The sequence goes on from JASDQU010012394.1 coordinate 174,782, forward strand.
TTATATTAATTTATTGAAGAAATATATCATTTCATAATTTCAAGCAATAAATATCTAGGGTTTGCTTCCCTAGAATTCTCCTAATCCAAGATATCATAGATATATCTTTTAGCCAAAGAAGAGTATCACCTCTCTAAAAATGTAGGGGGATTCATATCTTTTTGAGGTTTCCATTTCGGTCCTGACAGATTCAAGTGTTAACATTTTTTGTGACTCAACTAGGGAAACTTTTATTTTCAGGATGCTTGAGGCCCTGCTTCAGATCATATTCAAGAACCAAAAATCTCCATGGCTCAAAGTTTCAAAAAGAAGATTAAGGAAAATTGCTGCTTATTTTAAATGCAAGGGATTTATAAAGGATTATTGAAAGATGCTACATTTTATTTATAAATTCAAAAATACCCAAGAACCAACAAATGTTCGGGAGAATGAGCCCCCTGGAAACTCCTTTGGAAAGACTAAAAAATCTAAAAAATATGTATATTGTGATTCCTCTAAATAATTTCATTCATGTCATGATGCTCCTTTAAATTCTCCATCAAGCCCATCAATGGCTCTACAAGACTTAGCAAAAGGGAGAAATACCCAATGAAGGAGGCGATTTCATAAAACCCCTTTAAATCTACAAGAAGTAAATTTTCAAATGCCTGATATTTCTATTGAATTTTTTTCTACATTCTTTGGGGATGCTTTAGAATATGCAAAGCAACACTTCAATTTTAAAAGTACATGTCATGATTTCAACCTCACTGAAGACAATGTTACATGTAGATTATTATTACAAACTCTGCGAGGGAATTCTCTTGAATGGTATATCTCATTAATACCTAATTCCATTACAATCTTGGATGTGTTATAAGATTGATTTACCGAAAAGTTCATCCCAAAAGCGCATTCATATGTTTTTGTTGATCCTGTTAGCACTCCGTAATTTCTCAGGTTGAAGGAGAAATTGATAGAGGTAACCACAAACCGCTTTGAGTCCCGGATCTAGCCCTCCAAGACTCAAAGAGGGATATCTATATATGATTTAACTTTGTTTGGATTGGATATTAGGATAGTTATGAGAGTAAGAGGTTTGTTTTTGAGTTTTTGGTTGAGACAAACAAAAGAGGACCATTGGGAAAAATGGAGTCAAAAAGTTAAAGATGATTAAATGAATGAATAACTGAGACCATATGAAACAATGCAAGGTAATCAAGTCAATGGATCATTATAGTTTGTGAGATGAAAAATAATAACAGATTAGGGTTCAATTCAAATGCAGAGCATTGCTACCTGAATTCTATATTCAAACTTCAAAAGAAAACATAAATATTGTTTTAATCTAGGACAGGGTGTTTGGAACAAATCCTGAACATAATATTCTTATAAACGATAAATAAAGAGACAACATGTGAAACCAAAGAATACAAAGTTACATCAAGAAGCACTTCACCACAAAACTATGACACAATAATCCTGAAACATAAAGTCTTTGTATTCATCCAGAAAGAGTCACTTACAACCTGCTGAACCTCTGTACAATGGATGGTGATTTTTCAATACCATCCTCCCTTCAGGTCCAACCATTCCCTTTCTCTTTTCATTACATTTGGAATTTATATAGATGAAAAAATACCTCTCCTCCACTTAGGGGTCGAATGCATGATCTCGGGGTCAAATTCCTAAAAGATCTACAACAAAACACAAAATTTGGGAGGTTTGAACCAACTCCCAATTTTTTCTCAACTGACCTTTGACCTTTGGAAAAAATTTAATGATTTCAACATTTACATGAAACTGTCATTGATCCACCTTCATTTACCATGGTTACATATTATAACTCTTTTACATGCCACATTACAACCTTTTGGTTTGACCAAAACTGGAAAAATTCAAAATTTTGCCAAATACACAGAAGCATAGCGACCACCACAGATGGGTCGCGCTAGTACACAAATGGGTCATGATAGTTCAAGGTAATTTTTGGCCAACTTTTAGGAGTCCATTTTGAATTTTTGAGACTAGGTCAAGTATCCACACATGTCTACTTTCCAACGAGCCATAAAACTCGAAAAAATACCCATGGGAAGGCCTCCAAAATCTGAATTTGCCAACCTTACTCAAAAGGGTCACCTCGTGGGTCACACTGCATAGAAGGGTCACACAGAAGGGTCACACTACACAAAAGGGTCACATAGAAAGGTTGCATTTCTCCCAAATGCAAAAAAACCCTCTGTTTTTACAGAGTTTGCTCCTTTTGAGTTTGCAGGATGGTGGCAAGGAGCTCTTGAGATATATAAGAGTTTAAATGATTTAAAAAATAACCCATCTTACCCTTGAGCTCCTTATCATGAAATAACTTTCAACCTAATCAGAAAAATCCCCAAATTTATGACTAGAGAACAGATGACTATATTATAGGAACCTAACATAGGCTCCAATTGGGGATGGCAACTCCTAAGGAGGTGTCAAGAATCTCAGATATCCGGATTCGTAAATCAATGCCTTACCCATTGGGTTGATCCCACAAACTGTATCTTGATCTGTCTTGCAACTTAGTGACTGGAAACCAACTGATTATTCATTCTGACTTTGACTGAGTTTTTGAAGTAAAACAGAAATAAAATAGACCACATGCTTGCCCATCAAGCTTATTTGCATACTGTAAATCTGATAATTGAAAATATACTGATCTAACAATCTTATTTATGTACATATATCCTATCCTATACATTAGAATGCATGATCTTAATCAATATGGAATATCCAATATAATCAATCAAATATTGGATTTGATACCTTAAGTCTTTCACTGTTCTTTACCAAACTCATAACTGAATCTGTTAAGGGTTCTTGAAAATGATTTTGAGCCTGGTCTTCATCACAGGAAGCTTGGTAATCCTGCAAATCAACAAAAATTCTAGAAATGTATTGTGGCTCTGTGATGAACAATTTCTCCATATAAATAGCCATTGGATCAAGTTAGACTTGAATCATTACTAGATATTCCAATTTAACCAACTCAACCCCATGGTTTGAGGTTGTATTTATGTTATTTACATCCTCATGCACTTCCTGACATGGTTGCAATTTTTTTGATGGGATTCAAAATGATACTTGCACTGAACACAATGCTGAAGCTGTCTGTCTGATCATATCCATATCATAACAATTTTTGAAATCATTAGGGGTAAATGAAACTTGATTTTGAAAACAAAAAATATCAAGCATATAAGTTATTGGGTCATATAATGATTTAGATGACTGTGGCATTGGATCTACTGGCACCTCATGGTTTACACTATGATTCTCAATCAGAATATGACCAATATTGCCTCTCACAAACTGAAATGAACTAAAGTATAAGGGAAGGTAATCAAAATGGATCAAATCATCACTTGTCACGGGTTTTGTGATTTCATCTGAGGTTCGACTTTAAAAAAGACTCAAGGGATGCACCTCTGGATCTGAACCAAGTTCTGTATCATCCATGTTTTCCTCAAATGATGCGTTAGAACATTCCTCATCCTTTCTATTTACAATCTACTTGCAATGTTCTCTTAGGAGTGAGGCAAAACACAGGGGCAAGCATTTTGCATTCACTGGAAAACTTTTTGCATTTTCCTCCTTGCGGTCTTGCTTAGTATGCAGTGTTTGGTTGTTATCTTCGCATTGTGATAACTGGGCTTATTATTCCCTTGAAGATAGCGTTGGTTTCTCTGAACAATCAACATCAAGCTCAACCACATAATCATCACCTTGATGATCATATCCTGGAAAAACATCTACATATGCGAGGTCATCAAACATGCACACCATCTTAGGAGGTTTTTCCATCACCATCTAATTTTGAACTTCATCTTTGGATGTATAGTGGATTGAATACACGAAGTAATCATTTGGTGGTTCAAAATACCGAGGCTAAGATGGAAAAAGCTTGGGGACATTGATCTTTGTCCTTATTGGCATTAATGGAACATGAGGTCTTCAAACAACAAGTTCCTCTGTCCTGCTAATCTTATGTATCACTTAATTGACTGTGTTGGTCAGAATATCTAGTTTAATTTATGAAGATACCAGATGTTCCTTTTCTATTCTGTCTTTCATCAATGCTTTCAATTTTTCCTTTATGTTCAATAGGTTAGCTTCCACATCAACTACAATCTTTTTCATTTATTCAATGGTTGTAGTGTTCCTTTCTCTTAATTGGAATGCCATCTCATAATCAAAGGCATCTGGGAAATGTAAGTGAGCTAATCCTGGGGGTGGCCTTATATCAACATGCATCGAATGATACACCTTATTGAACCTAGCTGAAAAATGCCGCACTGTCTCCCTCGACTGTCTTTTCAAGTGGTCATACTCTTCTAGGATGAGAAAGACATTTCTCATGATCACCCATCTATCTAGGAAAAAATGCGTAAATTGATGAAAATTGCTAATGCTTGCAGCCGGAAGATTCTTAAACCAATTTTTAACTTTACCTTCCAATGACAGGGAAAACATATTGATATAGACATCATCTTCTTCCACCTCAAACAGATCAAGAAAATCCTCAAGATTTTGAATGTGTTTTTCATCAGTGATCTTTGCATTTTCTCCATCAAACCTGGGCAGATTATTGCTATAATTTGCAGGGAGGTCATTGAGAATAGAAGGAAAAACCAGAGGCTTTTATCTGTCTGGGACTTTTACAGGTATAGGAGGTAAAGCAAGGGTATTATAACTAATTGGAATTTCAACAATAATAGGAGATAAAGCACGAGGTTTGTGTCTAACTGCGATATCTACAGGTATTGGAGTGTGTACCAGGGCTATAGGGATGGGATGAATCCTTTGAGGCTCTTCAGCTTGAAACTAATCATTATGAATTTCAACAATATACTCTTGACCAGGATCATAATAAGAGAGAAAATAATTACAGATAAATAGAACAATGTCTTGAATACAATTTGAGCTTGAATACCTGATTTTTCTAGATTGCCTGGTCATATTTCAGGTTCTTCCTCCAGTGGAGTCTTCGAATTGGAAATGATATGGAGCCGATTGGAGTTGTCAGGTAGATGATTCATCCTTCGTGTGTCTAATCACTATCCACCATCAATAATTAGATCTGGAACTTGCTATGATTTTTGAGGAACAATTCCCCACTGGAGTCACCACTATGTTAGCACTCCGTAATTTCTTAGGTTGAAGGAGAAATTGACAGAGGTAACCACAAACTGCTTTGAGTATTGGATCTATCCCTCCAACACTCAGAGAGGGATATATTTGTATGATTTAACTTTGTTTGGATTGGATATTAGGCTAGTTATGAGAGTATGAGGTTTGTTTTTGAGTTTTTGGTTGAGACAAATAGAAGAGGACCATTAGGAAAAATGGAGTCAAAAGGTTAAATATGATTAAATGAATGAATAAACGAGACCATATGAAACAAGGCAGGGTAATCATGTTAGTGAATCCTTATAGTTTGGGAGATGAAAAATGATAATAGATTAGGGTTCAATTCAAATGCAGAGCATTGCTACCTGAATTCTGCATTCAAACTTCAAAAGAAAACATAAATATTGTTTTAAGCCACGACAAGGTGTTTGGAACAAATTCTGAACATAATATTCTTATAAACAATAAAGAAAGAGACAACATGTGAAACCGGTGAATAACAAGTTACATAAAAAAACACTTCACCACATAACTATGACATAGGAATCCTGAAACATAAAGTCTTTGTATTCATCCAGAAAGAGTCACTTACAACCTGCTGAACCTCTGTACAATAGATGGTGATTTTTCAATACCATCCTCCCTTCAGGTCCAACCATTTCCTTTCTATTTTCATTACATTTGACCTTTATATAGATTAAAAACTACCTTTCCACCACTTAGGGGTCGAATGTCAAATTCCTAAAAGATCTACAACAAAACACAAAATCTGGGAGGTTTGAACCGACTCCCAATTTTTTCTCAACTGACCTTTGACCTTTGGAAAACATTTAATGATTTCAAAATTTACATGAAATTGACATTGATCCACCCTCATTTACCAGGGCTACATAATATAACTCTTTTACATGCCACATTACAACCTTTTGGTTTGACCAAAACTGAAAAAAATTGAAATTTTTCCAAATACACAGAAGCATAGTGACCACCATAGATGGGTTGCGCCAACACACATATGGGTCACACTAGTTCAAGGTCATTTTTGGCCAACTTTTAGGATTCCATTTTTAATTCTAGATACTAGGTCAAGTATCCCCACGTGTCTACTTTCCAACGAGCCATCAAACGCGAAAAAATACCCATGGGAAGGCCTCCAAAAGCTGAATTTGCCAACCTTATTCAGAAGGGTCACGTCGTGGGTCGCACTACATAGAAGGGTCGCACAGAAGGGTCACACTACACATAAGGGTCGCACAGAAAGGTTGCACTACTCCCAAATGCAAAAAAAACCCTGTGTTTTTACATAGTTTTCACCTTTTGAGTTTGCAGGATGGTGGCAAGGAGCTATTGAGATATATAAGAGTGTAAATGATATAAAAAATAACCCATCTTACCCTTGAGAACCTTATCATGAAATCATTTTCAACCTAATAAGAAAAATTCCCAACTTGATGATTGAAGAACAAATGACTATATTATAGGAACCTAACAAATCCTTTAAATGTTGCTGCGCACCCACCCTCTCCCATATGGAAGCAAGATAACGAAGTGACCAATTTTGAAGAAGAATCTAATCAAATTTTGGATGAGATTTCTAAGTCAAGTTATTTTGTTGAAGAAGAAGATGAAAATTCCAATTCAAAAGAAGAAAATTTCAGCCTCCTACATACTCCATATGAAGATGTTTCAAGCAACAAATTTGATAATGAAATCGAGGAACCTTCACCAAATGTGCACAAGATTTTAACCTTGCAACAGATGATGAAACATCACAATAGAACTTGAAACAAGAAGAATTGTTGGAATAAATGAATCTTGAGAATAATGATGAGCAAGATTGCCTTTACAAGAAGGAAGATTTTTTTCAAGACATTGTTGATGAATCAAGAACCTTGGAAGTGGTTGGAAATAAGGATAAAGATGGATGTATTCAAATATTGAAAACTCCTCTTCCAATAAAAGATAATAATATTCTTGAGAAGCCAAAAATTGACTTCATTGAATTATGGTTCTAGAGCATTGTTGGTCAAACAATGCAATCAGTTTCTCAACACACTTGGTTCAAATTTTCTCCATTAGACATTGGGAGTACCCTTGACTCATTGGTACAAGCCCCAACATGTTTCACCATTTTGAAGTTCATTCCAAAGATCAACTGGATGCTTGAATGACTCCATTGGAAATCTACCTACACCTAAGGTGCCCCTTTCTTCCAAGTAATATAGGGTAGGTATATCATGTATGTACATATTTTGTTTCTTCAGTTCAAGTTTTGCACAATAAGGCAATATTTGTATTGAAATTTGAAGATAACTCCATGAAAGAAGACAAATTACAAGAACATATTTTTAACATGGCTACATAGCCCAATGGAGAAGGTGAATTTTCTTGAGATTCTGGTGTTCTCAACAACCCACAGGGGGTCACTGTCCCACAGTTGGAGCTAGTTGTTGACCAAAATTTGGTCATCTATTTTTTCCCGCCCTTGGATTCATAAAAAAAATGATATCAAAAGAAGAAAAATTTTGAACTATTATAAGTTCATTGTGTATCCATCAGTCTTAGTTTCACCATACATTTTTTGGATCAAAAATCCGAGTTCGTATTCTCAAAATATCCAAGTTCACGTTCAAACACCCAATGAACGCTTCTTCACTTGAAATGGTCAAAGCCAGTTTTCTTGGAATATCTAGGGAACCATGTTCATTTTATTGGATTATTTTGTGGAATACACCACTAATATTTTGAAATACACCTCTCAACACTTAGAAAATCTCTCTCTTTCATATTCTCTTTCATAATCTCTTTCATCTCCTCTCTTATCTTTTTCATACTTAGAATTTTTCTTATCCTCTCCTCTCACCTTACCCCACTCCATACACTCAACACTTAGAATTTTTGGGTTCATCGAGTTCATGGGTTTTTAGATTTGTGGACTTTCCCACTTCCCTCACCCCATACCTATTTGTTTTATTAGCTACAAGAGGTATTAACCTCCATGTGTAACCTCTGACTTAGAATAGAATATCCCAAAAGCAAGTGAAGCATTAAACAGATGTGTGGAAACCCTAGAAGACAAGTCGACCCAGAAGAATAATAATATTAGAATATTATCTTCCATAAATACAAGTCATCTCCACAGGAAAAAGATTAACAAAAAATATAATTACCAGAAAGTCAGGTCGGCCCAACCAGAAAAGTCACTGGACAGATGAATATAAATAGAGGATGTTTTAGCTCATTTGAATAACTAGTTAGTGCACAAGTCTTGTGGAGAGCTGCAGTTGTAGCTACAAGGATGAATAGGGGCACATTGTCATCTCTTTGTCTTGGTCTCTCTCTTGGTGATTCTCTTGGTGATATTCTTGGTGACATTCTTGGTGAAATTCTTGGTGATTCTCTTGGTGACATTATTGGTGATACTCTTGGTGATATTCTTTCCAAGTATGGTGCAAGTTTGAGAGAGTAGTGCAGCTGCAACTGCTGCAGTTGTGTATGGTACTTGTTATGTGGATATGGAGACTATCTCTCTTGTGCACTACCCTTGGAGAAGGAGCGCTCTAATTTTCTTGAGTTATTGTTTTAGTTAACTGCTAGGGTTTATCTATTGGTTATGGAGTAGGCTTGTTAGAATTATTCTAAGTAAAGGTTAGTGTGCTCGGGGGTGGCATATTTGAATGCTTATGGTTAGGTGACAATGACGTGACATTGTCTATGGTTAAACAAGCATACCAAAATTTCAACATGGTATCAGAGTTGGTTTCCTTCATAACAATCTAACCACTGGAAGGAACATCCCCAGTTTCCCCCATTTCCAAGTTCGTTGAGAACTTATTGAACCCACTAAGAAGGTCACCTAAGTAGGTGCATCTATTCCTCATATACGATATGCAAATTTCTGAAGTTGAGATATTAGGGTTTCCTCATAAAAACCCTAGGTTTGCAGTGCCAGTTCCTTCATGCCAGTTGCAACACTAGTTGCAGTGCCAACACCAGTTGGAGTACTAGTTGTAGTAATATTTTTGTGAAAAATTGGGCCTAATATTTGGTTTTTCTAGTGTGCCTTACCCTAGCACATCTCTATTTACCTTTAGATTGCAAGTTGAAGCACTTTGAAGTTTTAGGGTTCGTCATTGCTTGCCATTGCTTCCGGATGGTGCCATTGTTTTCCGCTACCTGTCAATGATGCCAGAGGAATGTAATTATATATGTTTAAACCATGTCACTATTTTGAGTGTGATTGCAAGAGAAGGGATCTCTAGTCCAAGAAACAATCATAGATCCATAGGGATCTCAGATCCAACACATTCAGAGGAACAACACACTCTAGGTTTGATTGTTTTCATATGCCTCTAGCTGTTATAGAATTATTGTGACCTTATGAACATCTAGTTGTATTTTGATCTATTGAAGTTATGATTATCATAGTAACCTCTGTTCAAATTTAAAGTTAGAAACTAACTTTAGTCAAAGTTTTAGATTGATTAAGGTTGAGACTTTAGAGTTTATTTGCACTATATTCTCTAACTCAGATTTATGTCTAAAAAGAATATTTTCTTAAGTACAGGGGACATGTTGAAGAGAATACTTGTCATCTTGAGTGAAGGATACTCGAAAGAAACTCAACAACACTTGTTCTTGAAGACAAGACTCCAGGTTCCAGGTTTGATTAAATTAATAAGTTTCCAATTTTCAGATATCAAGTTTGATAATTGCTACATTACTAGTTGTGACAACAATCCTTGAAAGGTTATATTACTGCTAAATACAATGAATACTTGGCAGCATGAGAGTACTATTGATATAAATTCTTGCAAAATGAACTAACATCTCCTCCAGGAGATACTTCTTGTTTTTATTCTAGGCAAGTCACCTTGGTAATAATATAATGATTACCATAAGATTGTTTTTTTTTTATTCTTGTTGACATAGATATGTTCTTATGAAAATGTTATTATACTTTTTGTTCTTGTTTTCTTGTTCTAGGCAGGTTACCATGGAGGAATGATTGATCACAACACTAGAAGAGTGTTATTGCTATTTCTTATTATTGTATTTTTATTTTGGTTATTGTTCCAGGAAGGTCACAAGCAATAGCTTTGAGAAGGAGCTATTGTGATTATTATTCTCGTTCTTGTTTTTATTATTATAAGAGTATTATTCTTGTCTACCGTTTTTCCCTTTGTTGTCCTTGTTCTGGGCAGGTCATAGGTGATAACTTTGAGGGAAGCTATAGTGATAGTTGCATGAGACAACATATTAGATGGTCTCTAGTTTGAGACATGGAGCAGAATATTGAGATAAGAAGTTGTATACACGACCGTATACATCCATGTATCAAAGAAAAAGAAGACAAATAAGGGTACTTTTGTGAGATACATAGTATCTCATATGGATATTGATTTTAAGGAGATGAAGGCTCCAAATATGACCAAAAAATACCTCCAGTGTAGTTGATCACTGTTCAGATCATCAGGAAGAGTTAGTAGAGATAGAAGGGCCTATCCAGAATCATTGTAGTAACCAATAAGAGACCAACGTGGTCCCGTGAAACTTTGTAGGATGCAACATTGATGGGCCATATCACGAGGAGAAGATGGCTCCGAAGATTATACAGAATCAGAGGGAGTCAAGCTTAAGAGGGAGAATGGAGACTCAGAGACTTTCAAATTCATATGGAAGAGAGAGACGTTTTCTGGAACTGACAAACATATGCCATGGGTTGAGAAGGCTAGATCAAAGCTTCAAAGGCTTCGAGAAGATATGAGATCTTATGGGAATATTCCCTTGCTTTAGTAGACTTTTCTATAGTGATCGAGGAGGAATCCAGTTAGAAGGATTGGGATACATATCTTTTTCCTTGGTTTCGATACCAGAAGGGAAGTAAATGGTGACTTCCAAGTTGATCTAAAAAGATCAAGCATGTTGTAGATAAATAGCCTAGAGATGTACAAACACTGATTTGTGTCTAGAGGATTCTCCTAGTAAGAGGGAGAAGACTATGATGAGACACTCGCACCAGTATATTGCTACTGACGAACAAGTAGCAGACGTGTTAACTAAGCCTCTTTCAAAAGAAAAGTTTGATTACTTCAAAGACAAGCTTGGTGTGGTCCAGAAGGATTTTCCCTCATGAGAGGGAGTGATGTGTTCCCCAGTAGCAGGAAGTGATATGTTCCCTAGTAGTGGGAAGCTATGTGCTCCCCAGTAGAGGGAAGTGATGAGATCCCCAATAGAGGAAGCTGCCCCAATGCAGGCTGGTACGCTACCCCAACGCAGGTTGATAACCCCAATGTAGGTTGATACGCTACCTTGACACAGGTTGGTAACCCCAAAGTAGGATAGTACACTAGCCAATGTAGGTTGGTAACTCCAACTTAGGCTGGTACGCTACCCCAACGTAGGTTGGTAACCCCAACACAGGATGGTATGCTACCCAAACGTAGGATGGTATGCTACCCCAACTCAGGTTGGTAACCCCAAAGTAGGATGGTACGCTACCCCAGAGCAGGTTGATAACCCCAACACAGGCTGGTATGCTACCCCAACGTATGCTGGTACGCTACCCCAACGCAGGTTGGTAACTCCAACACGAGCTGGTATGCTACCCCAACGCAGGTTGGTAACTCCAACACAGGCTGATATGCTACCCCAACACATGTTGTTACTTCAAAATATGTTGGTATGTTACTCCAGTAAAAAATGAATACCAATAGGAATGATGATGATCGTGCTAAGAGGAATACCTTCCTCGTTAAGAGGGATTGTTAAATTTTTGAGTTAGATTCTGTGTGAACTAACGAGTTACTAATTTTGTATGAACTAGATGCCAACTTGTAGTGTTGAAAATGATTCCTAGTTAGAGTGCTGATCAGTAGCATCGAAGGTTACTAGCTGGAGGGCCAACCAATAGTGTCAAAGGTGTTTTCCATCTATATGGCTAATGTGAAGCTATGATGGTGATACTTGTTACATGATCTGTTTGATCATATGATAGAATGTGTGGCTATGGTGATGCCACCTGTAGACTGGTCTTCAAGACCATGTGAGTCTTTCCCATACCATGTAATATGGATGGATGTGTTTGAGACCACTACATAAAGAACATCTTAGTTAATACCTCCCTAGCTAAGAGGGAGTGTTGATGTTTTGGTAGCTGTGGGAGGTATTAACGTCCACGTGTAACCTATGACTTAGAGTAGAATATTCTGGAATCAAGTGAACCATTAAAAAAATGAGTAGAAACCCTAGAAGACAAGTCAACCTAGAAGAATAATAATATTATAATATTATCTTCCAGAAATACAAGTTGACTCCCCAAGAAAAAGATAAAAAAAAAATATAATTACTATAAAGTCAGGTTGGCCCAACTAGAAAAGTCACTAGGTAGATGAATATAAATAGAGGATGTTTTAGCTCATTTGAATAACCAATTAGTGCACAAGTCTTGTGGAGAGCTGTAGTTGCAGCTGAAACTATAAATTCAAGGAGCAATAAGGGCACATTGTCATCTCTTGGTCTTGGTCTCTCTCTTGGTGATTCTCTTGGTGACATTCTTGGTGATTCTCTTGGTGACATTCTTGGTGATACTCTTGGTGATATCTTGCTAAGTATGATGCAAGTTTGAGAGAGTAGTGTAGCTGCAACTGTTTCAGTTGTGTATGGTACTTGTTATATGGATATGGAGACTCTCTCTCTTGTGAGATATGATTGAAGAAGGAGTTCTCTACTTGTCTTCAATTATTGTTGCAGCTAATAGCTAGGGTTTATTTGTTGGTTCTGGAGTAGGCCTGGTGGAATTATTCGAAGTAAAGGTTAGTGTGCTCGGGGGTGGAATATGTGAATGCCTATGGTTGGGTAACAATAATGTCTCATTGTCTATGGTTAAATGAGCATACAAAAATTTCAAAAATACCCAGCAACCCGTGCACCTACTAACCCACTCACCCACACCCCCTCTCATCCCCTCAACACTCCACACTTAGTTTTTTTTTATTCTTCCTGGACTGACATACTCCCTTACCCCCTCACTCCCTCACCCCATGAGTCCACTATCTACATTTCCACCCCCTCACTTCTGTTCCCCTCAAATTACCCCCCCCACTTAACTACCCATATATTCCCTCTCACGAATCCCTCCTCACACTTTACCATTATTTAAAACCTTTCACATTTAAACTATAAACCAAACCAATAAGAGCATGGAACTTGTCATAAACTAAAATCATATTCCACCTTTCTTATAATTTAATATTTTATTCCCCAAACAATAAAACTTTTACATGTGGAAGCCTATGGAGGAATGCCACATGGCATCCAATAAGAACATTACACATGGCAATTTATGAGAGTGACACATGGCACACTCTTAATGGATACATATAGAAATTTTTTGACCTTATCATACAAATACATGTGGCAACATACTAGTGGAGACACATGGAATTATTTTAGTGGATGACTCATCAGTGCTGACTGGGCATATTAAAGGTTGACTTGGCATGAAAAATTATATTTTATTAATCAATTTCTAAGGAAGGTCGAATTAACTCCTTAGCTTCTTCTTCTTTGTTCCTTGTCAAGTGTATGTTACACTTAACATTGTATATCACTAATACTGTTATAATCCCATGCATGTGGGATGAATTGTATGAAGAAAATTCAAAATTTTCATGGAGAGCATGAAATTCATCCAAGGGCCCATATTTGCCTAAGATAGTTGATCAACGATGGCTGAGTCAAGATCTTCCAAAAGCCATAACTTGAGCTCCGAGTGTTAGAATCGCAAAATGTATACCATTGGAAAGTTATTTCGATGAAGAAAATGACGGTACAAGTTTCACGGGATGAAAATTACTACATTTTTCTCAGAAATTAAAATATCAGGCAGATTCATTTTTAATGGGCCTGCATGACAACTCAACTTCACGAGCTCATATTTTGAGATCCAGTCGACGGATTTGGGAGAAATTTATATAGTTGGAAAGCTAATATGATGAAGATTAGATATGAATTTATTTAAATGGATAAAAGGTTGACTATCTCTTCAATAAAATTAAACAATAGTCCCCCTCTTTAAAAGGGAAATTAATTGAATTTTGAAAAATACAAGTTTATTTAAAAACTTTTATTAAAAAAGGAAAGGGAACCATTTTGAATATGCATATATTAATGATGTAATTTAATTGATGAGGAATTAATGAGGCTTTAATTAAATATAATAATTCAAGAAAATAATTGTACGGGAAATTCAAGAGAGGAAAAAACCCTAACTACTCAAGTAGTTAGAAAATATCATTTTAAAAAGAGAAGAAGGGCTTCATCAAGGGTGTAGAATATTCAGAATTATCAGAGGGGCATGAAAGAATATCAGAGGAAGAATAAGGTACAACCATGAATACACATCTGAGCCTCTGATCAAGGAAAATAAATATCCATCTTTTCCACTCTTTCTATTCTTCTACACCATTTCTCATAGATTTATGCTTGAGTCTCTGAATTGGGCACAAGACTGAGTTCTTGAGTGTTTTTCTTGTATTCTTATAAATAATTTTATTATATGATCATGGAGTATTTACAACCATATAATTGACTATCAAATATTTTGTAATGAAGAACATCTTTCATGAATAAACTCCACAAAGAATTTCTCTGGGGTTGATTTTGATTGTATCTTGTAACTTTGAGTCTTAAGTATGAGGTATTTGCGATTCACCTATAAAATTCTCTTCTTGATATTGATAGTAATATTATTTTAAAATTATTTGATATGATCAAGTCATTCTCTCCTATTTCTCGTGAAGAAGATATGGATGTATTTGTATGTAATTAAGAAGATTGTTAGGGAAAATTTTAGGGGATAAATTTCTCCATGGGCTAATTTTCCATACTTTTTCCCAAAAAATGATTAGCCATTCTAAAAATTATTCGCCCAAATTCTACAGGACAAAATTATTTTACCTTAAAAATGGCCAAAATTTTATAAAAACTATATAAAATCCTTATAAATTTGAATATTTTAACAAATATATCGCCAAACATTTATAGTTGACATATAAAGGACCAGTAAGATTAGCCAATTTTTCTACATTTCAAAATAAATTTCCATCCTTAAAATTATCCCTGAAGATTTTGTATGTGATGCTTGTCACAAAGAAGCTTTGATGTTGAAGCCCTCCCTCAATCTTTTCTTATTGTAAAGAGATTTCTTGGTGCATATAAAGATTATCTTAATTTATTGAAGAACTATATCATTTCATAATTTCAAGCAATAAAGATCTAGGGTTTGCTGCCTTAGCATTCTCCTAATCCAAGATATTACAGATATATATTTTAGCCAAAGAGGAGTACCACCTATCTAAAAATGCAGGGGAATTCATATCCTCGTGAGGTTTCCCTTTCAGTCCTGACAGATTCAAGTGTCAACAGGGCCTATCCCAACCTACAATCCGTGTGATAACAATTTGGCACCGTTATCGGGGAGGATTTTGATTCCTCTTTCATACTGGGGAGATTGCCATCACAAGTACCAATGACCTCTGCCGAGTCAAGACTCAATCCCTTTGTCCAAGCGAGAACTTGACCATCTATAAATTCCAATACATACCCCTTGTCCTCTATGGTAGAGATAAAAAGTAGGTTCTTCTTTAGTCCAGGTACATGCAACACTTCACTCATCTTGAGAGGCTTTTCGGATTTCAGCTAAAACAAAGTTGCTCCAAATCCCTTGACTGCATACTTGGTATTAACACCAAGTTCCACCTACAATCGTGAGTTATCCTCTGTCAAAATGGTGAGTGGTTTCTATGATCCTATCATATGATGAGAAGCTCCATTATTCACCAAGAAAGTCTCCATGGTGACCTACCTAGAAACAAATATGCACAACTGTGTCTCAAGAGATGACTCCCTCTCTTCCTTCAAAGCCTCAACTTTGATACCATGTCAATTTTCACATGCAATTCTATGTGACTAATTCCAGATCTGAAAATCACTTCCTAGTAATCAAACAATAAATCCTAATTGTTGTCACTGAACAAATTTAAACTAAAATTATGATAGAAAATTACAGCAATGGAAACAACAAGATTTGAGATAAATTATCCATGCACTTGAGACAAAAATATTCTGTTTTGTAAAATTGTAAAATTCATAAATTTATGAAGGAAAAATCATCCTTCCCAACTTACAGAATTTCTCCAAAATTGAGGAAAAAACTAGTCCTTTGAAAACAACAAAAATCAACAAATTTCCATAATCATTAATTGCTAGCAAACTTGCTGACATAACCCTACCTTACTGTTGTCATCACCCTGCTGTATGGACTTGTTCGTACTGTTTTTTCACATGTGTAGGTCTATCACATGTGCAACTTTCTGTACTTGTTCGTACATGTAGCCTATTCAGGCCGTACCACTCATGCAACCTATTTTACAAACTTGTACGGTCCACACGTGTGGTCCGTACAGTCCGTACCACATGTGCGACCTATATTTTCTCTGTGGGAGTGATCCGAAATGATGTTTTAAAGACTATGGTTAAGTTTTAAAGAATGAGTTCATTAACGATTTAGGAATTGAAGAAAGAGGAAGAAAATAATGATATAACATGGAAGACATAATAAGATATGCAGATATAAAAATAAGCACAAAGAATTAGCAAACCATAACAACAAAGTTGTTAATGGAGTTCAACAATATTGCCTACATCTCCGGGCCTTTGTCTCAGTGGGTGAGGCTTTCTTATTTCTCTTTAATGCTTCAAAAGTACATGACAAAACTATCAATTGGATTACAAAATGGTCTAGCCATGTTCTTCTTGACCTTAAGAACCCAACACAACTGACGACACTGAAAATGGTTGAGCAAAGCTCCCAGAATTAATCCACAAAGTTCCTCTCCTCAATGGCTTCCCTGCATAAAAATGGCTTTGGTTGTCAAATTCCTCAGTATTTATCCTTCTCTGAACCTGTCTAAGGCTGCCAAGAACCTCTCGTTTAAATAGATTTGGATTTGGTAACATCATCTCAACTTCCTCCCAAGATCTGGCCTAAAAAAGGGCCCTAGATCTCCCAAAAATGACCAAATCTCCCAAAATCAGGCTAAAATCATTTAAAAATTATATAATATAGTTTAAAAACCAAAAAATTGGGCAAATAATGGGTGTAGCCCCCTAAATCTGGGCTCTTGGTCATATGGTAATGGCCCATGTGGCCTCAGGCTGGCGCGCCCCTGGTCCTTATCCCCTAAACCTCGACCCTTGGTCGTTGGCATGGCCATATGGCCATGGCCCTGTCTCCCACATGCTCCATAGTTGGTTAATTCCCTCGTCTCTAACCCCTGGTCAGTTGGGGTTGGCCCCTGCTGGCAGACGCTTATTCCTGAAATCACGCCAATGCTAATTCAAATGCATATTGTGCCAATTCCATAACAAGCAACACATGTAGTAGAGGTGGTAGCCTTGGGTTTGTTAGTCCGTTGGCGTCCATATAGGTCGTAGGTTCAAAACTCCCGGAGCCCAAATTTTTTGAACTAGTTGTCATTGGAAAAATCTGGGGTGCCATGTGGCATCCTCTTATTGGGCCACTTGTCTCCTTCTGATTGGTCCATACCAACACAGTCAACATCCAATCAACTTGCCACGTCACCACCATACAACCTAGTCACCTGCCACATCATCTGTCGTACAACCACATGTCGTGCCATGTCATGTCTGTACTGCATAGTCACCCAGCCACATCATCATATGTACAGTCCAACTTTCATCTGTACAACCACGTGTTATCCTGTCATTGGGCCACACCATGTATAGACTGCCACGTGTCAAATCCGTACAGTTCCAACTCGGCCCGAAAATGCCAAATCTGAGTGACATGTGTCACCTCCTGGTGACACCATGTCAGCATGATGACGTCATCATGATGTCAGCATTGACTTTTATTGTTGACTTTTGCCTATTTGGGAATTCGATCAGAGCGTGATAACTTTCGCATACAATGTCTGTTTGAGGAAAACAATATATGGACAGAATCAGCGGGACAAGATGGACACAAGGGAACTGATTTCATCTGATTAAGAGAACTTTGATTTTTAGGCCTTCCTGGATCCATTTTGGATCATGCCTCCCCACTAAGACTTTTTGGTCCTCCAAAATGGTACTAACCAGTCATCAAGTGCGGGATAGGCCACCCCACTTGTTCTCTATCTTTAAACTTTGTCTTGTGAACCTGTCTCATCAAGATCAATTAAAAAATGACCACGACAACTGACAACTTATTGGTAGCCACTTGTACTCTGTCACATCTTACTGAAGCCACTACCATCCATGTTGAAAACATTAGCAATGATAACATAAAAAATATGACTGCAAATGAGCTAATATGTTTGTTGTACTTGCACGACATTAGTTTATCTTGAAGCAAAGTATGATCGAACTTCCATTCTACAATCATCTCATGTTCATGCTTAAGATCAACTGCTTGATTTGGCACAATTATAGGTGTGCTTCTTGCATAAGCTGCCTTCCTCAATTGTTCCATTGTTTGTAGAGATTGATTTTCTTTTAAGTGATGAACATTTACAACATATTCAATGCCTTCTTTGATTAAGTGATATTGATTCTGTTCCCTGTAGAAGATTGCTTTGTGATCAGATAAATAAGGACTTCCTAAGACCATTCCACATTCATTGAGTGGCACCACATCACGCGTTACCTCATCCACAAACTTTGATGAAATTGCAAACTTTAAAGTGCATTTCTTTTTTATGTGAAATTTATGACTGTTGCTTATCCATTTAAGTGAGTAAGGTTTATGATGCATCTGAGTGTTTAATCCCAATTGTTTAACCACTTCCTCTGAAATCAAGTTAGATTGAGATCCACTATCTATCAATGTGTCGACCTTGATATGTTTAATTATGAACCTTATGTGAAACAATTTACTTCTAGAACCATATCCATCACCAATTTCACTTGTCAAACCAACCGCTGTGATTTTAGACTCATCACCCAAATCTGGTCCCAAGTATATTGGCTGTGTTGCTACTGTAACTATTTGCCTCCCTTTCCTTTCTTTGAACCACTTCAATCTCTTCTCGGGATGCAATTTATAGCAATGGTCATCATCATGCCCTTGCTTCTTGCAATTCTTGCAAGAGAGATTCTCTTCCCTTCTTGTCATTGAATTTTATTTCTTTCCATTCCCCTTCCGTTTATCCTCTATTCTTGAAGACGATTCCCCTGATACACCAACTCTTGTTTTCCCTGCCTCAATGTATGTTTCTTGAACATAAATCTCATAAAGATTAGTAGGTCCAAACATAAATATAGTGTTATGAATGTGTGCAGGTAAACCTCCTATATACTTCATAAGAGTTTCTTGGGTATGTAATGGAATATCTAACATTAATGCCATCTTACAAAATTCATCTGTATATTCTTTCATTGTTTGTCCCTTTCTTAGTTTAATACCTTGCTATTCAATTAAATCCTTCTCTTTATAACCCAAAGGATAAAATTGTTTTCTAAGTGCCAAAACAAAACCTTTCCATGATGGAAATACATTACCCACTTGTTTCGTGCCATTTTTCAACTTGCTTTGCCACCAGATGAGTGTTGTGCCTGCATGTCGAAGAGATGCCAATTTGATTTGAGTTGCCTCATCCTTAATTTGTTTCACACTGCAATAAAATTCCATCTGTCTGACCCATTTATCAAGCCTCTCTACATTTACTTCACCATCATACATGGGCAATTCAAAATTCACATCAAGATTAAGTAAATGCATCTCATGTTTATGGGAATGTTTTCTTGCGGTGGATTTGGAACTTGTACTTGAAGAAGAAGAATTTGAAGGAGAAGAAGGAGGTGAAGGAGGAGGTTTAGGAGGATCCTCTCCTTATTCACTTTTGTCTTTTGAATATTCACCTAGAATCGGTCTCTTTTGCTCCAAGTAATCATCATATAAAACCTTTACCATCTCTGACATGGCAAAGAAGCTCTTTTGAAACTCTATTTCGTTATGAGAAAGTCCCTCTTCCGATGCCATCTTCTCACTTCGAGAAGTCCTCTTTCTCAATCCAATCTCAAGATTCTCTTTGAAAAGCTTGCCTTCACCATGATTCATCCTTTCCCTGGTAATCATGCAAACTCAAAAACAAACCGTCAACCTGCTCTGATACCACGTGATCCGAAATGATCTTTTAAAGACTATGGTTAAGTTTTAAAGCATGAGTTCATTAAACATTTAGGAATTGAAGAAAGAGGAAGAATTTAATGATATAACATGGCAGAAATAATAAGATATGCAGATATGAAAATAAGAAAAAAGAATCAGAAAACCATAAAAACAAAGTTGTTAACGGAGTTCGACAAGATTGCCTACGTCTCTAGGCCTTTGTCTCAGTGGGTGAGGCTTTCTTATTTCTCTTCAATGCTTCAAAATTACATCATAAACGTGTCAATTGGATTACAAAATAGTCTTTCTATGTTTTTCTCGACCTTAAGAACCCAACACAACTGACGACATTGAAAACGGTTGAGCGAAGCTCCCATAATTAACCCGTAAAGTTCCTCTCCTCAATGACTTTCCTGCATAAAAATGGCTTTGGCTGTTAAATTCCTCAACATTTATCCTTCTTTGAACCTGTCTAAGGCTACCAAGAAAATTTGGTTTAAATATATTTGGAGTTGGTAACATCCTCCCAACTTCCTCCCAAGATCTGGCCTAAAAAAGGGCTCTAGATCTCTCAAAAATGACCAAAATCTCCCAAAATCAGGCTAAAATCATTTAAAAATTATATAATATAGTTTAAAAACCCAAAATTGGGAAAATATTGGGCGCAACCCCCTAAATCTGGGATCTTGGTCATATGGGAATGGGCCATGTGGCCTCAAGTTGGCGTTCCTATGGTCCTTAGCCCCTAAACCTTGACCCTTGGTCGTTGGCATGGCCATATGGCCATGGCCTTGGCTCCCACGCACTCCACATTTGGTTACATCCTTTGTCTCCAGCCCTTAGTCGGTCGGGGTTGGCCCCCACCGATTGGGGCTTATCTCCGAAATCGCGCCAATGCTAATTCAAATGCATATTGCGGAAATTCCATAATAAGAAACACATGTAGCGGAGGTGGTAGCCTTGGGTTTATTAGTCTGTTGGTGTCTGTATAGGTTGGAGGTTCGAAAATCCCGGAGCCCCAAATTTTTGAACTAGTTTTCATTGGAAAAATATGGGGTGCCACATGGCGCTCTCTAATTGGGCCACGTTTTGCCCTCTGATTGGTCCATACCAGCACAGTCAATGACACAGTCAACGTCCAATTAGCCTACCATGTCACTGCCGTACAACCCATTCACCTGCCACACCATCTATCGTACAACCACGTGTCGTTCCACATCACGTTCGTACTACACATTCAACTTGCCACATCAACATCCATATGGTCCAACTGTTCTTCATACAACCACGTGTCATCCTATCATTGGGCCACATCATGTACAAATTTCCACGTGTCATATGTACAGTGCCACATGTCAAATCCGTACAGTGCCAACTCAACTCAAAAATGATGAATTTGAGTGACATGTGTCACCTCCTGGTGATGCCATGTCAAAATGATGACATCATCATGATGTCACCTGACATACTGTTGATGTCAGTGTTGAATGTTGACTGTTGACTTTTTCCCTATTTGGGAATTTGGCCAGAGCGCGATAACTTTCACATATGGTGTCTATTTGAGGAAAAATATATATGGAAAGAATCAGCGCAACGAGATGAACGCAATGGCATTGGTTTCACCCGATTCATAGAACTTTGATTTTTAGGCCTTCCTGGATCCATTTTGGATCAGGGAGCCCTTTTCTTCCACACATGCAACCTCCCTTGCCTCACATGTGTGATATCCTACAAATAACATAAAAAAAATAGATGTCCAGAAACCCTAGGCTAGATTGCCTAGGTGCAAAAATCTCCTTGTTGAAATTGCCATCCTCCTAGCACAAATGCTTACTCACTTATTCTAACTCCATGATGTCATAATGAGATGCCATAATCTCGTCCTCTCCTTTTATAGGAGTCTAATGTGAGATTAGAATCCCTTAGCTCACTTTAATGATCCCTCCACTAAAGTCAACATCAAATTAGAATATTAAATTCCTCTTTGTAGGTGTGAAGCCCCAACACAAGCCCATGAGTCCCTAGCCTTATCATGAGGGAATTTTCACTGAAACAAAAGAGTAATATGGTGCCAATGAAGATTCCATCGTGCCTGACACCATGGCCTCTTATGGGAATACCTGCCGAAGCTACAAAAATCAAAATTTTGATCACCGTTATCAATAATGCATACAAACAATCCTAAAATAAGCCTCACAAGCCACTTCAATCCAAAAGTAGGTGAGAGTTCTTGACCCCTACAAATTTGAGTTCCTTTTGTGGTGGAGACCAATGTGAAATTTTTTCTAGATGGCAGTGGAATGGCTAATTTGTGACGTGATGATTGGATGTGGTACTTCAATTCCTATTATGAGGTGCAACAATATGAACATGAAGACAAAGTTTCCTTAGCAAAGACAAGTATGCATATATAATATTTTCTTTGGCCTGAGAACTTATGTAAGAAAAAACATACACTCGACACCACTTTTGTATGACTTGGACATGATCAAAATTGTTGTCAATGACATGTTTCGTCATGCTAACTACTAGAAGGAGCAACAATGGAGATGGTAGTGCATACACACAAAAGTTAAATCTTGGTAGATGCATACATCTAAAAATTAAACCATTATATATAATTTGAATCAAATTGATGGACGCACAAGCGTAATTAGTCCATAAGTTCATTGGTGGATCGATGACCTTGATTTAAAAGGAACTTGATATGTTCAACACTCTCAAAGATGATTGCATAAGGCAAAGTTAGCAAAGGTGAAAAATAATTTGAGGAAGCCAAAGAGATCCACTAATTTAAATTCTAGTAAAGGCAAGAAGACCACTATTAAGGACAATTCATTGAAGAATTTATTCAATGGAACAACAATAAAAGAGAAAATATAGAGTGCTTTGTTAAAAAAAGATTGTTTTGTAATTAATTTAAGTGTAGAGCAAATTTCAAAGAAGAATGTGAGACAAATAATTTTTCTTAAATAAAGTAGGGAGAAAAAGAGTTATCAATCATTGACTCCGTGATTGAGAAAATTCTGGAGAAGAAGAGATAACAATACATAACTCTACGATTGAAGAAAATTCCTTGATGTCGATCATTCATCTCTATAGCATAAAGTGTGAAAAGTTGTTCTCCATTAGTATCCAAATTAAGGAGCTCGTCATTTCAATATTTCTTAGTTAGGGCCAACCAAATTTATTGTAGGGAGTGGTAGTTAAGAAACATAACATTCCCATAATTTTCATCCCAAGTCCCACAACATTAGTTGGCTTAATAGAAATAAGGACTTGCATGTCTATCACACATGCTAGGTAGAGTTCATTGGTCAACAAATTCTATTGATGGAGTAGATTTTTATGTGGTACCTTTGGATGCACGTGTTGTCATTTTTAACAATCCATACTTGTGGGGAAATGATGCAATCTATTGATGACTTGAGAAATGATGCATAATAGTTAAATATTAACACATATTTAGTGGAAATATAGAAATATCTGATGCCCTTAAAGGAAGAAAATTCTAACTCTCCATTAAGTGCCAATACTCTCATGAGTATGATTTAAGTGGTTTCCAGAGTCATCTCAAAAGTGGTATTAATGTATTTTTTGTAGGATTAGGATCTTGAAAAATTTCAATGCATTTTTTAGAGCTTCCCATAGACTTCAAAATTTTAACGTCTAAAACGAAAATCATATGGGCCAATGTGCAAATTCTCTTTCCAATGAGTCAAAGAAGACCTGAAACAAAGGTACCAACAAAAAGTTCTAGTCCCAACAAGGCTCCTCTTTTTTCCATACATCTAAGATCTTTCCAATGCAACATCACATTCAATAGTAACTTCATATTACGGTTAGGGTTCTTGCATCTTAAGGTTTTTGTGTTTTAGGGATTTTGACACTATCATAAAATGTAGTTTTGACATTTTAAACTAGGATTTTTTCTATTCAACATGGTAGACACACATATTATCAGAGATGGATACCACCACTCTAGCCATTGTACTTATTCAATGTTTTTCACCATTGTTCCATTAATAGAAATTCATTTTCATTTTCCTCGTCAATTTTTTTTTTATGTGTTAACACTATTATTTCAATTTTTTATCAACAATATTTGAATGTTTTGTTACAATGTTATGTATAGTATTTTTAGTAACCTCAAGGAATGCCTTCAAATTGCATAGTTGAACACACCAAATACACCTGCAATAAGGAGTTTTTCTAACTAATGTGGCACTGCAACGACCTTCATTATTATAGAATGAAGAGATAAAGAGGTAGATTCAATATTTTTTGGACAAGGATAGATCCGTGCCAACTCATTTCCATGTGGATTAGAAATCGTTTTGGTCCCAAAGAAGATCACATATCAAGAACGTTCATGGATTACTTCTTAATAGAATCACTATTGATAATCAACATACATTGCCACACATTTTAGTACCATAAGTCTATTAATCAATTCCAGGGAAAATTTATTTTATAATAAGATTGATAAGAAGGCCAATTATCATCATATTCCTATCAACATAGAAGATAATCTTTAATATGTGCCAAGAATAATTCAAATTGTTGATGATAATGTTTTTTCTTACTAATTCCCCTAGGAAATTCATAAGAATGATGAATAAAGTGATGAGAGTGTATCTTGACTCATTTGTAGTTGTGTATTTAGATGGCATTATTTTGTTCAAAAATACAAGGGGGGATAACTTATACCATATTGACCAAGTATTTGTTGATGTTTGGACTACATCGGGAAGACATTCTCCTAGATTAATAATTAATAATATAATTATTGATTATTAAATAATATATATAATAAGTAATAATAATAATAAATAGTTACTTATTATCCAAGGGATGCATACTTTCATGGATAGTCACCGTATGTTCTCTATATATGGAACACTCATCATTGTAATAATGTATCGATTATATCTCATCTCATATGAAAGATCAACCTGGTATTAGAGAAGGACTGGGCTTGACTCCCTCACGGAAGGGACCAAAAACAATTTTCTACTCTAGATAAACTCCAAGACAATGTTGTGATTAATGGAGATTTTCAAGAGGGGCAGTGGATGTTTTCCAATGAGACATTGGGATTTCTTTTGCTAACAAATTTGGATGTGGCAACATCGAATTTCATGTATATGTAGGCTATCTCTTTACCCAGAAAAATTTGGGGTCCTGGATTGAATACTAGAAACTTAAATGGGTTTTCCACCTCAAATCTTTCATCCACGTTCAGCCATCTCTCTGGCCTGAAATCCAATAAATATCGGTCACACAGTCAAGGGCTTATGAAAACCGCAAGGTAGGAAGAGAGGGGTGGATGCAACTAGGATTGACCCCGAATGAAACTCTGTAAATGTTGTTAAACGAAAATCTCTATAGAATATCCTGCATATCTATAGGCTCCCCTCGTTCTCTTGCATTCTGAAGAAAAATCATGAGGCTATTCTGAATCTCCCACTGCACCATCTCTCCCATAAAATTCCTGAGCGACTTGGTTTTGAATTCATAGATGGAAGCGTTCCTCTAAATATTCCATAGCACCTCGTCCACATTGAATATTCCTCTACCCAAGGAATCATGGAAAAGGAATCTAAAATGTTTCCCCTTCAGATAATTGATAATTGTCGAAATTAGTTTTGAGTACATGTTCCACATTTGTAGGATTCGAAGTGACGATCCCCGGGATTCCTCCCAGGACAACTGCTATCTTCATTGTGCGAGTGGGTGATGAAAGTTTCCATATGGAGACCAATGGAGAAAAATACTACACTGCTATTTGAATTTAAGCTAAGTGTCACTCCATGGAATGTGTGTTATTGGTGTTCTAAATCAACACAAGTATTTGGTGAGGAGTGATTGAGAGGGATATGAGAAGAAGTGACAAAACCTCTGTAGTCAAGATCACATGAAGCTTGTTTCAATGTGTTGATGTGGTGGTTACCATGATGTTGTGTGCTTTGGAAAGTGGACAATAGCTATGTTCTACTACGATGGTTGTGTACAACTAGAAAAGACTATGTGTCTCTGGAAAATAGCTGTGTGCTACTAGTTGATTGCCATGGAGACTACCAAATCGATTGGAAGTAGTTATGTGCTACTATTTGATCACAGAGAATGTGATAGATGATTTGAGCTACTGATTTTATGGTAGTATCTGTATGCTACTAGTTGATTGCAAAGTAGTCAGTTGACTACTAGATAAAAACATCGTGGAAAAACACCTTCCTAGTTGAGAGGGAGTGTTTATGTTTGAGGCAACATCATGAGAAATTCTCCCTGGGGGGTCTCGTGTGAAATAATAGGGGGGAATGTAGACTTCATCCCAAAGTTCCTTAGATGGTCAAATGAAGGAACCAAGACATTGGTTTCACAGGGAAACCTCGATATGTCTTGGGGGACATTGGTTCCATGAGGAAACCTCGATGTGTCCTAAAGATGTTTGAGGTAGGGATCAAGAGGGAGTACACCATTCCTTACATCCCTCAACATAATGGGATCACATAGAGGAAGAACAAATCTATTGTTGTGGAAGTCAAGGTGATGGTTCATGATAAAAAATGATCTATGTTTTTGTGGGCAGAGACATCCATGACTGCAGTGTATGTTCAAAACATAAGTCCTCATAAGACTTTGAGGAACATGATTCCCGAGGAGGATTTCATTGGAGTGAACCCTAAGGTTGAACACTTCATGATATTTGGGTGTCCAATATACATTCATGTACCCAAGGAGAAAAGGACCAAGATAAACCCTTCAGGAATAAAGGGTACATTTGTGGGGTACAATGAGTATTCGAAGGCATATCGGATCTACATCCCTGGTCAGAGACAAATTGAGATGAGTAGAGATGTTACCTTTGAGGAGGAGGTAGCATTCAAGAGATATAGAGGATATCACATGGATATTGATAGTGAGAGACAGGAAGATATGATGCCTTCTCCCCCTCACCCTCCAACAGTTCAGAGGGAGACAATTGAGCCTATTTATCCAATTGATCCTGTTGATCCTATAACTCCAGTTGATGTTCCCAGAGATATTGCAATAGGTTTAAAGATACCTGCATGGGATCATCAGACTCTACAGGAGGAATAAGGACATGAAAATCCTCATGGTACCTTTCGAGAGAGAAAGATACCTCAGATATATTCATGCTATGATGCAACTATGAGCCACACCATTGATTCTGAGCCTTCCTGTTATGAGGAGGAATCTAGTCAGCTTGTATGGAGAGATTCCATGATGGAGGAGTGTCAGTCCATCATGAAGAATGATGTGTGGGATATTGTTCCGAGACCTGAGGGGAAGCTTGTAGTGACTTCCAAGTGGATCTATAAGATCAAACACACAGTTAATGGGAGCTTCGAGAAGCACAAAATGATATTTTTTGCTAGAGGATTCTCTCAGGTGAAGGGAATAGATTATGATGAGACATTTTATCTTATTGCTCGATACACTTCTATCTAGATGATTATTACCTTTGCAACATCCATGGTTTGGATACTACATAAGATGGATGTGAAGAAATCCTTTCTCAATGGAGAAATTGAGGAAGAAGTATACATCAAGCATCCAGATAGTTTCGTGATACATGAGAAGGAGTCTCATGTGTGTAGGTTGAAGAAGGCCCTGTATGGACTCAAGCAGGCACCACGATCTTGGTATGCAAGGATTTATGGACACTTGATGATTTTGGGTTTCATAAAAAGTGTTTCTTATCCCAACCTATACTACACAACTGTAAATGGTGATTCCCTGATTTTGGTTCTCTACGCTGATGATTTATTCCTCACCAGTACAAAGAGCCTTATTGCTGAATGCAAGAATGCGTTGGCCTTTGAGTTTGAGATGAATTACCTTGTTCTGATGCACTACTTCTTAGGACTAGAGGTGTGGCAAAGAACTAATGAGATATTCCTGAGTCAGGGGAAGTACAAAGTTGAGATATTGAAGAAGTTTGGGATGCTGAACTATAAGCCCATGACTACACCAATGGTGAAAAATCTAAAGAAACTAAGTGTTTCTTCTTCCGATTCCAATGAGATTTATTCGACCCTGTACATACAACTAATTGGATCATTGATGTAACTGGTTAACACCAGACCATATATTTTCTATGCAGTGAGTGCACTTAGCCATTTTATGAGTTAGCCAAGACAAACACACTGGATTGATGCAAAGCATGTGTTGAGATACCTGTGAGGAACAATTGGACATGGTCTAAGATATAATTCTAGTATTGACATGAGATTGCAGGGATATACTGAATCTGATTGGGCAGGGAGCACAGTAAAAAGGAATATCACCTTCGGGTGTTGCTTTGGGATCTACCATGGTTTCCTGGTGTAGCAGGAAACAAAATTCTGTGGTTTTGAGCACTGCAGAAGCAAAGTACAAAATTTCACTGAGTGTAGAAGTCCGCAAAGTAGTGTGGCTTTGCAAGATCCTTTCATATTTATTTGGACATGTGATGGATTCCACCGTTATTTATTGTGATAACTAGAGCTGTTTGAAGATCTCAGAGAATCCAATGTTTCATGACAAATCAAAACACATTGAGATCAAGTACCATTACATCCAAGACATGGTGCAGAGGAAGGAAATACTGGTGCAATACCTTCCTACAAATGAGCAGGTTGCTGATGTTCTTACCAAACCCCTTACCAGGATGAAGTTTGAGTACTTCCATGATATACCTGGTGTGTAAAATAATGCCTCCCTCGCTGAGAGGGAGTGTTGATGTTTTCAGTTTCATGATACATTCTCCAGGTCATACTCTTCTATGACTGAGTTGAGTTGATATGTGAGGACACTTATTCGAGAGGGATAAGTGGGTTTGGGATTATAGCCTAACGTTCCTTGTGGAGAGAACATGAGGACACATCAAGGGAGTTGACCTTGATGTCACACACTATGGAGATTTGCCCCTAGTGTTTCTAGAGGAAGTAGCCTCTAGAAGTCCACATGGGAGTGCCATGTGTGACAGATATTCTCGAAATCGTACTCCTCTGTGTCTGAGTTGAGTTGATCTATGAGGACACTTATCCGAGAGGGATAAGTGGGTTTGGGATTATATCCCAATGTCCCTTGTGGAGAGAACATGAGGACACATCAAGGGAGTTGACCTTGACGTCACACACTATGGGTAGTTGACCCTAGTGTTTCTAGAGGGAGTAGCCTCTAGAAGTCCACATGGGAGTGCCATGTGTGACATGCCTTTTTGTGACAATTTCCTGAGTAAGCATCAAGCGAACCTTCTCCTAGATTGGGATGCAAACCAAGGGAGATAGGATGCATTTATCACACAGGTTTACTTGTGGTAAACGGGCCCAGGCATAATCCTTCCTTGATCATGACAAGGAATAATATCTAGTCGAGGTGCTTGAGTTGATTTCCACGTTTTAGTTAGCATTGGGTTGACTTTCACTCACAGGGGTGTACCTATAGTGAACGAACATGGTGTGGTATTTGTCCTAGTCTTGGTGATTTGAAAAAGAATGATCAAGATGCAAGATGATAGATGCTATCACATGTGGACCCAGAATGAGCCTGATCTCAGAGAGAGTTAGTTGGCTCAGAGGGAGATCCACGGGGGGAGTTTTCCCTCAATTCAGGTGGGAGAGAGACATCTCCAAGGAATGATAGACGTGTGTCATGAGTCTATGGTGACTTTTGTATACTTCAGATAAAAACTTGGCATGATGCAGAATGTCTCCCTCATTGACAACGAGTGTTCATGTTTGGACACCATTGGGAAGACATTCTCCTAGATTAATAATAAATAATATAATTATTGATTATTAAATAATATATATAATAAGTAATAATAATAAGAAATAGTTACTTATTATCCAAGGGACACATCCTTTCATGGATAGTCACCATATGCTCTCTATATATGGAATGCTCATCATTGTAATAATGTATCGATTATATCTCATCTCATATGAAAAATCAATAATATTTGAATGTTGTGCAAAGAAATGTTACAAGTAATTCTAAAGAACTGTACATTTAGGGAACAATATTTTTTTTTCTTGTATCTTGGATTTCACATGAACTAAGAAGGATTGAGAATTGATCCAACATATATTTATACCGTATTCCATTGGACATTTTCAATGAACATCATGACCTACAAAATTTGAGGGGAATGGAAATTATTTGCAAAACATTGTTGGCCACTTTTCCCATGTTGCACAACTGCTCAATGTGTTGAACTGCAAACATGTTTGGTTTAGTCAAGGAACTATACAATATGAAGCAATCAAATGTGATAAAGCACTAAATAGAAATTGGTCCTTTATACAACCTGGAATTCAACAATACTTTGAGATCGAAGAGGATGTTTTGGGATATGCCATGGGCACAATTTTGATGCAGCATAAAAAACTTATCATAAACCATTTTGAGATTTTCTTAGGATTGGTTATGAATTATCTAGTTGATGATCCCAATATCTATGCACTATAACAAATTTTACTAATGTTATTATTTACTTGGTAAAGTGACAATTATGCACAATAGTGGTAATCCTCTCCAAACATAGGAAGACTAAGATTGCATGGCATATGAGATGGATTAGCTATCTACAAAAGTTAAACATTGTGACTTAGCATTGAAAGGGAGTGACAAATAAGATTTTGAACTTATTATCAAGGCCACCAACAATCAAATTGAGAGTGCTTTCATTGTTCTAGTAGTTTGGATTCAAGGACTTAAAGGAAACTTATGCATAATGTCCAAGCTTTGTGTAATTTATCCTTGTATAACATTGTGACAACACTACGTCAGGAGTTTGAGGATGACCAATGAAGGGATATAAGTTTATACAAATTCAAATCCATTTGTGATCCCTAGGGATATCACAAAATCCAATTATTGTCAGAATCACATCATTCAAAGAATGCCATATAATTTGGAGCAAAGAAATCAAGCATTGATTTATAAAGATATTTCCACTAGCAAAATTATCCCCTATATATCATATACATGCTAGTGAACTAGACATGATTGGGCAAGTACATTCCACTTCTAATGCAAAGTCTACTATGGGATTTGGTTTCACTAGACTTCCTTAGAGGGTTATCAAGAACAAGTAGGGGGAAGGACTACCACATGGTAGTAATGGATGGTTGTGAAAAAATGGCCATTATGACAGAATGCAAGAACACTCTTTCTGTGTGATATGTAGTGCAATTATTCTTTAATAAGGTTTGGGCTCATTTTGGTCTACCATCATCAAGCATTGCTGAATATACCAACATATTAATCAATGATTTTTGGAAAGCAATATGGATATTGATGAATGCCAAATTGAAGATGAGTGTTGGATTACAACAATAGAAAAATGTATAAACATAGGTGATGAGATACTCTCCTGATAACTAGCACAAGAGACTAGTTGCCAAAGTGAAGGCTCATTTTAAATTTGTCAATCCATGTTCCATTGTAAAAATAAGCCTCTTATGCTAAAGGAATTTGTTCCACATAAGAAAATGGTAATGTGGCCTCTCTTTGGTAGGTTTGGCATCAAGTATTCTATTCTAAATAATATAAATTAATGGAAAAAATAACATGTAAATGATGGAAATAAAGTCATAATGATTGTCACTAACTAAGATAAATTCATTATGGTAATCTACATGATTTGTTCCATGTAATATACCTTGAAAATCCCTTATAACCCCACTTTTCAATTAACTAGAGGTCAATATATGGCTTTGATATTGCCACATGATACCATGCATAACCTAGAGTTGTGGAAACTTTCAAGTCCATTCAGACTATCGAGAATAAACTAGTTTGAATTGGACATATATTATAACTGTGTAGGAAATGTGGAGAAGGTTTGTAGATGAAGAATAATAAGGCCGACTAACTAGAAAACATGAATTTGAATCACGATTCACATCATCTAATATATGAGAACAAGGATTGCAATATCAAATTCAAACATCTACGTGAAGCCAAAAACGAGAATATTGATTTAGCCTCTAGGAACAAAAAAATAGTATAGAGCTAGATGACCAATTACCACTCTATCAATGTAATGTTCAAGTTTCCAAAATTGAATACTGAAATACATAAAACAAACAAGATAGGATTAATAAAAAACCAAATAAAAGGCTCATGGTAACTTCTTGCAACTTTATTATTAGTATAAGCTAGATATGTTAAATTCATCAAATTTAGAGTATACCGAGAGATATCTCAAAATAACAATTGATTGTAAAGGAAATGCTAACTACTAAGATTGCAAGATAACATGACTAACTATATCTCTATATTTGAAAAAATAACTAAGGCAGTTAGTAAATTAGTGGCAAGTGTGTTCTAGAAACACATGTAATGCAAATATCCTTTTAGGGAGACAATATTTATTTTCTTTGCGCACACGTGCACATACACAAACACACAAAAACACAGACACATAATTTGGAAGGAATATAGTTCCTAATAGAAACAAGTAATGGTGTCTTCTTCTAATTTTCCTGAGATGGACGATAATATGAACTATTGCATGAGAAATTCAATATAATATCTATGGATGAATTCTCTACCCAAGAATCCAAGTGATCACATATTATTTCTTTTGCAGAAGATATGCTACTCTAAATGAAAGGCTAGGCTACCACAAGTGTTAGTGGCTATCCCAATGAATATGCACTTTGTTTCTTGACGATCCCTACTATATCAACATTTAATATGTTCTTTGAAATCACTCAATGATCTAGATTCCCTACTAAAATTGAACCTACTTCATCCTTCAATTTTTCTCCATTTTTATTACTGTTTTTTCAATTTGATGTGTTGGATAATCTCAAGTATGGTGGATATTATTGAAATGGAGCTCCTTGAATTCTGGATATTGATATGCTAATATATCCCCATTTCTTGCTGATGTGTTCTTTGAGTCTAAACTAGCTGTTGATTCTTTTTCATTATGATTCCAATGAGGACTGAATCAATGCTATTTTTATCATGCTTAATGTTGATGATCTAATGGGATTTTCTAATGTAGCTTGTAGACATGATATTGGAAACTCTATTGAGCCTAGTTGTGACCTAAAATAGAAGGAATATAGCATGAAATAAATGAATTTGCATAAAATTATAAGGATTGGACCCAAAATTATCATTAAACTACCAATAGAGATTCGTAAATAAATCCTAGCTTAATGTCCTAAACAACTAATCTAAAGGAAATTTGGTGGGGAGAAACAACCAAACTGCTGACTAAGTGTGGACCAAGCTAGGTACAACATCATCATTGAATTGAAGCTCATTAGAAGCCCACAATTTTCATGGAAAAAAGCTAAAATGTAAAGCATGACCAAAGAGTACTAGACTTGTTCCTAAATCCAAACACAAAGGGTAGTGGAGTCTACAAATGGGAGGATAAGTTAAGAAGGTTGAGATAGGACCCTTCAAAGGCGTTTATTCAAAAACTAAGTTATATCTAATATAGTATGGGATAATATGAAATAAATGACTTTAACCATGAGAAGATATAGAAGATCCATCCAAAGTTTTTCCTTGATCTTGTAGAGGAAAATATACCCCTAAACCGTTTTATGGAAGGACACAAGATTTTCTGAAATAAAACCTTACCAACAAAACCTTTTATTACCAAGTCATGACTATAGACAAATGGTTAATTAATTATAGGATATTATAGAAAATAACAATGATATGATAAATTCCAAATCCCTCTAGCATGATTGGTTTCGATGGGTCTCATTTTGTAAGGAGACCCAGGTTTGAAACTTCGAGAGGAGACACCTAAAATCCATCCATGCTAAGGGTTGGTGTGGTCCATGCTGGGTGCAATCCCTAAGTTATTGGAAGCTTAGAGACCCTTGGGTCATGGTTTCTTAGACCACATGTTAGTCTCACAAGTCATGGACAAACTAACAAAATAAAATAAAATAATGATTTGCTAACCATAGTTTTTTGGAGGTCACATTTGGGGAATTGGCATCTAAGTGATCGTTCTTAGAAATTTCAATGTAGAATAATGCCTATTTGAATATTCACTAGACTAGATGTCAAGCATATGATTCTCTATGTTATGGCACATTTTAAAAAATGATTGAGAAATAAGATAAATCTCACCACCCTAGGTGGTTGGACTAAATATATTTCAATACATTTATGCATACTATCTGATAAATTTTCAAGAAGAATAACTTTTCCCAATTAGCGTGTCTCTCGGGAAAAATTGGGGTGAATATATAAATTGGTAGCACTCAATGATAAGAACAATCCAATAATGGAAAAATATTCCTAGAGGTATCTACCTATGATGGGAGATGTTAAACTCTTCAAGTAATCCCTTTCAATTATAGAACCTTTGGAATCAAACAATAGATCATTTGGATGTGGGTTAGGGGGATGTGTCGAATGGAAAAAAGTAAATTATATGGAATTTCATCATTAAGTGGTAGCACAAAGGCACCACTCCACACATATAAGTGGATTTCCAATTTACTAAAATCTCCTATTACTATAACACAAACTTATGGTGGCATTGAGAATTATCTCACTTAGGAGATTGCTAGATTAAAGGAGCCAAGGGATTGATTTCAATAAAGAAGCAATTCAATGTTAATTCTACTTGGTGGTGTATCATTGTGAGTAGAGTAACATAGTAATAAATATACCATATTGTCTTAAGTCACTTGTTTTATTTGCTTATGTGAATTCACTAATAGCATACCATGTAACATCCCGCTCTGGCGCACTGAGACCACTTATTATTTGAGGACACTTGCTTGCAAGTGATCTGGACCCTTTTTGACATTAGACCTATTATATTTGATTATGATATGATTGACAGATGACATGATGTGTTACTATTTGATTAGACGGGTGCTATTGACTTAGTTTGATTGAGTGTGCAGGGTTTTTGACCTTGAGGATATAGAGGCATCGGTAGAACCCCCCCTTGGACTCCGGACTGAGTCAGGGAGTGTGCTTTTGGGTTGATATGTTTATTATGATGTTTTATTTGATTGATGATTTGATGTTGACATTTATGACATGATTATTGGTGATGCAGGCTGACGATAGCTTGTCGACTTGACTCACATATGGAGTAAAGGGGCCACACACAATTGCAGAGAGGTTGAGGGAGAGGGGTGGACAACAACCCTGCCACCGCCTGCTAGCACTCTCGCCGTGGCTCGAACTGTAGGTTAACGATTACCTAGTTCGAGAGGACCCACGATGCCGCGAGGGCCGACTGCGACAGTCACTCACGATGATTCTAAGGGGCGCGCAATAAGGCAGGGGCCTTATTCCTTAGAGCCCTTAGTCTCCTACTAGCTCACCTGGCAGAGTATTGACTCCAGGGGTTATAGAGGTCTACCAATCAGTTCAGTCGGCGAGTGGCACCCTTGGAGCACGTGGTGCATCCTGAAGGGCACGTCGCACAATGAAATTCCAGAGGCGAGTGGCACCCTTGGAGCACGTGGTGCATCCTGAAGGGCACGTCGCACAACAAAATTCCAGAGGCGAGTGGCACCCTTGGAGCACGTGGTGCATCCTGAAGGGCACGTCGCACAACGGAATTCCAGAGGCGAGTGGCACCCTTGGCGCACGTGGTGCGACCTGAAGGGCACGTTGCGATAAAGGTGGTTGATGGAGTCAGCCTAATTAGCCCTAAGTCTTCAGCACCTGAATAAAACTTAAAGCATTACCCTTAACCAATTGTCGTCTAGCTTAGAATCTAAACCCTAAGCCTAAGACCTTCTAGAAACCGGGGGGGGGATTTCAGTGTGGCCTTAACAACTGAAAATTCAAAAAAAAAAGGAGAAGAGAAAAAAAAACTCAGACCATCACCCTTCCTTAATCCGTGTCGACTTAATAAAACTGACCTCCATTACCTGGATCTCCCAGTGTCCATCTCCCATATACTCGTCTAGTTCACTTTACCACATCGCCGTCCCTCCTCGTAAATCCTCCTTATTCATTTTTGTAAAACATTCACTTTCCCCTATACTGGTTTGCCTTCGCTTAAAATCTCTCTTTGATCCTGAAAATACAGATACATTAATGGTCAATTAATTGATATATGCAGGTTTATTTATAAAAAAAAGAAGGGGGATGAAAATATAAATATGTACATTTTATTATATACAAACTATAAACCAATAAGTTAAGCATGGGAAAAGGGAAATAAAAAATTAAATATATAAACTAATAAAATGAAAAAGGGGGATAAATAGATAAATAAATAAATAAATAAAATGAGCGCACATGCCATTGATTTTTAAAAAAAAATAAAAATAAAAATCAAAATGGTTTATACAAACGATTTAAACTAAAAAGAATAGGAGGAAAGTCAAAAAAGGGAAAAAGAGGGGGGGGGAAACCTAAGTGAAAAGAGAATTAGGGTTTGAGGGGATAAATGGATGGGAGAAGGGAAAAGAAGGGGGGCTTTTTCTTTTGGCTGAGATTGAATGGCTATTGCTAAGAGAAGAGAGACTGACTGATTTTCTAGTAGGAGTTGGGAAGCCTCAGCACATTGTGAGTGGTAGCTTAGCCTTGGAGGCGAGATGAGGAGCTAGTGACTCTCTGGTTGTGTGTGGCCCCTTTGCGGCTCGGGGGGCTGAGGGGGAAGAAGAGTACCCCTAGCGTTTGGCTGGGATGTACCGGTGAGCTCATTGAGGTCGGCAAGCAGGAGCTTAATGGCCTTATGCAGCTTGTAGTTAATGGATGTGTTGTGAAATGTGTATGTGGACTGTAGTTAAATTGATATGGGCGTGACCATGAAACCCTCACTGCTGCTACCCACTTGTAAATAAAGTATTTACCACTGTTACAATAGATGAGAAAGGAAACTTTTATATTATTACTGGTGTTGAGGTTCGGAAGGG
>JASDQU010012394.1:223557-240792 GCA_032191745.1 Picea mariana
GAGTTATAAGTTGGATGTTAGGGGTGGTAACCTAGTAAGGATCTTGTAGCATGAAATGAAGGACTAGTTCTTATAAAATGCATTGTTAGCGTGGGCAACCTATGAGATGTAAGTTCATTATTATTGTATGTGCAATGTATTGTAAAGCGAGATCAGGGTCATATACCGATGGGGATATGTCCATGTATCGTTCTTGCATTATAAATAGAATACCCTGTTAAGTGTTGATTTCCTATGAATTGCTTGATCCTTGTCATTTTATTGCAGCGTTAGTGCAGTTAGAGATTGTAATGATATGGCTACCTTATTGTAATGCTAGTGTAACTACTTTTGTTGATAAACGTATATGGTGGAGTGTACTGGATTTCCGTACAACAAACGTACTCGGAGGAATACATAAGGGTTGTTGTTCATTTAAACAAGGTTAAACTTGGGCTTTCGTGTGGGAGTCCTCTTGTCATGCGCCTTCCTCAGCGGTGGCAGTCAATGGTGGTGCGCTTGTGTCTTCTTGCGTGATCATCAAGGTTGCATCGGGTTAGTCGTCGGGTGGCGATGTAGAGTCAAGTGCGTTGGTTACCCCTTTTTACACGCACACACACACCTTAAAAAAAAAAAAAAAAAAAAAAAAATTATTTACACCTGTTACAGAGTCGTTGTCGTAACAAGGAGGGTTGTTACATACCAAGTGAGAGTAGAGTGGCTTAGTAAGAAAATGAGTGGTGTAGCATAACAAGTAAGAGTAGAATGACCTAGTAAGTAATGTATCATATTGTTTTAAGTTATTTGTTTGATTTGCTTCCATGAATGCACTTGTAGCATAAAAAGGGAGAGTAGAATGACATAGTTAACAATGAACCATATTATATTTAAGTAATTTGCTTGAATTTCTTCCATGAATGCACTTGTATGTGTGGGAAATTTGGGAACAACTTAGTGATAATTGTTTTTAAGTAATTTGTTTGACTTTCTTCCATGAATGCACTTCTATGTGTGGGAAATTTGGGAACAACTTAGTGATAATTGGATTATTCTTAACGTTACTGAAAGTTAGAAGACACATTCATTATTGCAAAATGATTTATTACTTCTATGGATACACTATGGTCACTGAGTTTTCTCAACCATATGTCCATTAGACATTAGTAAATTCATAAACTAGTTAATTTTAAAGATTTTGTGTTTCTTATAATTTATATCTAAATTGTCATTATGAAGATGCTCCTCAAACCCTAAATCACAACTAAATTGACATGCATTTTAATTTTAATTTCAATTTCACCTAAAAAGAAAAATACTCCAAACTTCTTGCATATGTAAGTGGGTGTTTTTATAGATCTATGTTGTAATACCCTAGTTTTGATCTCTAGAATATTAATGCATATGCATATGATGAAATGGATATAAGCCAGACACATGTGACTTTGTAATTATGTACATTTATTAAAATATAAATACATTAATGGTTGAAGAAGAAGGACAAAGAATAGGGGACTATGATTCCATGCGAGGGGGATGAAAGAGGGAGCTTAGGGGTAGAGAGGTAACAATATTATTTTATTGGTTTGAAAACAAGATCAAGATGAAATTGTACGTTACTCTATTCTATTCTATTCTATATATATGAGTCTTAAAAATAACATGTGAAAATCAAAGTCTTAAAAATAGATTTTTTGTGTTTGAGAATATATATATATATATATATATATATATATTTCAAGAATAATGTTTCTTTTATATTTCATTGGGGAAATATTGTAACATCTTGGTTTTAATCCCAATGAACTAGAATGTATTATGTAAATGTGATTTAGGTTGGTGAGTATGTATGTTGAAAGGTTAGGGTGTCTAGAAATGTAATACTTATATATATATATATATATATATATATATATATATATATTAATAAAATACATCGCTCGCTACAATACAAACAAGGACAAGAGATAGGGGGCTATGATTCCACTAGAGAGGGGGGAAAAGGGGATAAGTCTTTTATTATTATTTTTATTCACCCAACTTGGTTTTAGCTGGGAGAAGTAGTTACATGAACTTCTTGGGGAGTGTTGGATCAAACAATTTTGGATAAGTCTTGGGAATCGCATAGGAACAGATCGCACTACATTTTGGCTAAGGAGTAGAGCGCACAAAGAAACTGGAGCATGTTTGGGAGTCAACATGCAAAAGGCGGAAATTAGTTAGAATTTTGGGGACATTTTCTCCACTTTGTAACCATTTTGTAACAAGCTTAGCCCTATTTGTAAAGATATAAATTATAATGGGTTTTTGGGTAGAAGTAATATTTGGGGAGAGCTTTTTGAGTGATGATGAGTTTTGGAGTGAGAGTGTTTTGAGTTATGACTAAGGGTTTCAGGAGTTAGGCTTGCACTGTAGCAAAACGACTGAGGAAGATTTGGGTAATGTTAACTGATACATATTATTGTAAGCGTAGTGCGTAGCTGTAAGGAGATTGCTAATGGATAAAATAAGAAGCCATTCGTTGTGGACGTAGCTCTATTGGAGTGAACCACATTAAAACCTTGTGTTGTGATGTGTTTGTGTGTTATGTTTATGATGTTTATTGTTACTGTGCAATGATGGTAAATGCTTAAGTATTTTGAATATGTCACTAATATATGCTGTTATGGTCGTGCACACTTATGTTAATGATGAATGAATGAATTTTAAGTGGAGTAATGCCACACACAGGGTATGTTGAATGATGATTGAATACTAAGTAACTAAATCTGTGTGCACAATAAATGAATGGATAATGCATAGTATGGTTATATTGAATGCCTCACTTCCCCTCATCACTACAGAACCTTGGTTCCTATAGCCCCACTAGGTGCCTTGGAGACACTTCACTTGCTTTGTAGGTGATGATTAAAGGGTCAGTGTCTAAGGGTTTTGTTGGTTTGTTAATGATTAACCCCGTGTCTACCCACTACAGGCCAAAAAATGGTTCCATTTTCGAGACCAAGAACTGTAACTAAGGGGAATGTTTAGAAGGCTGAATAAGGAAGAGATCACATAATCGTTGAGGAAGGAACAACAATTTTCCAGAGAACATAATATGAACCCATGACTCAACAACGAAAAATGGTTTCAAAATTATGTGTTTATAGATCTTCATGAAATCTTCTTTGGTTAGTTTTTGATAATTTTGACTGAATGGTTAGAAAGGCTAGTAGAGAATGTTGGAAGATACCAAGATGAGGGTCTGAGAATTTGGACTTTTGAATTGATAAGACAGTTGAATACATTAAGTAATAAAGTTTCTCGCGTAGTTGATTTTTGGTTGAATAGTATACTGGGGGGTTACATTACATAATTTGTAATAGATTGTACCCAGTCTTATAGTGTCACAGAGAAGGACTTATTCAACGGTTTGTGCAGAAAATTTATGAATGCAATGTCTACCTGGATAAAGATGTTTTTGTGCGAGAAGAATGTTATGAAGATGGAATCTTATTGCTAGGAACCTTTGTGCACATAAGGGGACTAGGGTATAGCCAGAGGATGGTATGAGAGTGGAAAAGGATGAATAAGGAACAAATGGACCGAGGATGTTGAGAGAGGAAGACAATGAATCCAACGAAGAGATTGGAGTATTGCGCCGTGGGAAAATGTTTAGGTATAGTAAGAAGGAGACTATGGTTGAGAGAGAAGAGAAACAAATAGTGTTTGATAAAAGAGACCCTTGCACAATACTTCAGATCACACCATACAAAGAAAGGAAAGAGAAATAAAATGATCCTCAATATAGTCCAGTAGAGGAAGGAATTCCATCTTGGATCATAATTTGTGTCGAACCCATGACCCCGTGTGCATCACCAAGATCTGAAGCAGAAACTAGAACTTTGTCGAGAGCAATTGTAATTAGTGGAGGAATTCAGAACAACAGACATAATAGTGGAAGTATCACAATGAACCAGAGTTAGTCAACATCACCGAAGTTAAGTACTACACATAATACAATGACAGGAATAGATAATATTTTAAGGAGCAGGGTCAGAAGACCCATAGCAACATCTAGTTGTATGTGAGATGATATGGTTTCCGAAGAATGTCTAGGATGATGCAACGAATATTGCATAGTTAGAAACGATGTTCAAAGGTCGCGCACTATTATATTACATGAAGCATCATACTACTACATCGACAGGTAAATCAAAGGACATTGGAAGATATTGGACAAGCTTTATTAAAAGAATTTCAGAAGTCGAAATATGAGTCGCAATACCTCATAAAGATGAAAGAGATTAAGAAAATATAGATTGAGATAGTTTGGGTTTATGATAATAGGTTTAAAGATGTGGTGGGTAGATTAACATTCCAGATTCCTGACGAACAACATAGAGAATGGTTTATTGAAGGTCTATTACCACACATTTGCTGTCCTGTGACACAATAGAAGGTCACATCACAACCCAAAAAATTATAAATTGTGATAAAGTTAGAAGCATCTCATGTAGGAGATGGTGCAGGGATGACAAAATTTGAGTCACAGTTAGTTTCACTAAGGATTCAATTGTCAGAACTGACAAAAGAAAAGGAAAATCATGAACAAGTTTGGTGTATTACATGTAAGACAAAAGGCCATCGTAAAGATGAATGCCCATTATTTGCGTAGTATATGGCTATAGGGGCACCGAACCCATTGGCAGGAGGAGTAGGGTATCATGAAATATGTAAGACATGGGGACATCATTCGACTACTTGTCCATTATTGTAGAAGTACCAGAGTACGCCCAAGAATTTGTTATGTAATTTTTGCAAGTTTGTAAGACATGACGAGAAGGATTGTCGCACATTTGACTTAATGAGAGAGTGCACTGCAAATGCTTACAGGATCCAAGAAGAAAATGATACAACAGAAGGAGGAGTTCCACAATATAATACCCTGATATGCTTTAATTGGAGTGGATGAGGAGGATTTGACAGAGGTCGAGGACGAGGTGGATTTAGTAGAGGAGGAAGAAGACCAATCATTTGTTATAATTGCAATCAACTGAGACATTTAGCGAGGGACTGCCTGAATCCTTGCACGATGTGCACATACTGCAGAGCATTGGACCATGCGACTGAATATTGTCCTCAATTGATAGAAAAATGGTAGGCAAGAGGGAATCAAAACTAGAATCAAAACCATAATCAGAACATACAGATGTTAGCAGCCAAAGCGTGTGATGAACAACCTAAGATAACAACCGTTATGTTCATAGGATTGAGAATAGGAGCGGACACGATAGATCAATGGAATAGTATTCACCAATGGGTAAGGAAAGTAGCAGAGCCATTACCATTGTTTGATCCAAGGAAAGAGAAAGAGATTTACTAGCAAGTGATAAAAGAATTGATGGGAGCAGAATGGATAACATCAACTTCAACTACACAACCATTGTATGATAAACCACCGATATATGATATGCCTTTAGTATATGATCATTCTGAGAAACGAAATGATGAGGTAAGTACTTTAAAGATATTTTTAAGAAGTTGCTTATATTTAATGAAGGAAGAATCTGTGTTGAGTAGTCTACGTAGAATGATTGACCAATTTTCCCAAGAAAGAGAGAAACCTGTTACACACAGAGAAGTTAACCATGTGCACAATAAGAAGCGAGCAAATAGGGAGTTCAAGATCAATGAACATATAGGAGCTTACAAAATGGATAATATGCTTTTGGATTTAGGTTTAGATGTAAATGTTACACCGATATAGACTTGGGAGATGATGGGCCAACCGAAGCTGATTTGGTCTCCTATCTAGTTGAGATTAGTGAACCAACATAAGATCGTTCTAGTCGAAAGTTTAACATGAGTAAATGTCAATATTTATGGGGTGCGCATTGTAGGAGACTTCAAAATGATTGACATAGTAGATGGAAACACACCATACCCAACACTATTGGGACTGGATTGGGCATTTGATAATCAAACGATCATTTACCTAAAGAAGAGGCAGATGGTATTCGAAGTGGAATACTTAAAGGTAACCACACCATTA
Organism: Picea mariana; assembly: GCA_032191745.1. NCBI lineage: Eukaryota > Viridiplantae > Streptophyta > Pinopsida > Pinales > Pinaceae > Picea > Picea mariana. The sequence goes on from JASDQU010012394.1 coordinate 229,568, forward strand.
GAACCCAATGAAAGACAAAGGTATGTAGAACCAACCAAGAGAAAAGGGCTTAATCAATTGTATAATATGATTGTGTGAATGGATGATTACATGAATCCTACAACTGAAGGCGTACTCAGTTGGGGGAGTATTAGCTCATGTGCATTAGACTCAGAAGATTCTCTGGAGAATTGGAAACAAAGAATGCATGAAGTTTCGACAAGGAAGTGTGTTTGAATTACCTGCCCATTGAGATGGATTGGGACCGAAATAGTCGAGCCTCCAAGGTACATTGGATTGGCACATATATAATTTTTTTATTAATGAATTTGAAATGCATATTCCAAATCAGCAAAGACTCTTGGCTTTGGATATTGTAATGAAAGTGACTTCAATGATATGGTGGGCTACACACAAAGATGTCATAAGATATTGGATGTAGTGTAAGAGGTTATTTCAAGTCCGATTTGAGACCAAGAATGAAAGTATCACATAGAAGTATAATGGATTAATTTTTCCAGCTAATCATGTTACAAAGTGTATTGTGCAATGGAGATCGGTACCAAGACAATGACACAATTCCTAAGAATTGGTACATAGAACTAGAACTACACAGAGGGACATGAGATTGGGAAGAGATGAACAAGAAATTCAAGATAACATTCAATTTTGAAAGTGATAATTCTTTGATTGACTCAATGTTGCAGGTTCTCTAGAATAAGATTTTTTCATCAAAAGACTTGTTGGGATAACTTCCTTTGCATAGTGCACCTAGAGTCATTGCGATATTTGAAGAGGTCTTGTACTGCCATAATGTCACAAAAGAATCCCATGATGAGGAAGATCCAAGGCAATTACAAATATTAGAGACTGAAGGGGAGTGTGTAGTAGAGGGACCAAAGCTTGAGTCAACCATCTATGCGAAGCCCCTAAGAACACACAAAGTGAACATTGGTACAAAAGAAAAACCTAATTTTATGCACATAGGAGATTATTTGAATGAGGAAACATTTGAGAATATTGTTGACTTACTACATGAATACCAGGATTTGTTTCCAACGATGTTCTCATATATGAAAGGAATTGTTGAGGAATTAGGAGAAATGAAGATTCCGCTGAAACCAGATGCGAAACCCATGTGACATAGACCCTAAAGAATGAAACTGAACTATAATTCAAAGGTAAAAACAAAGATAGAAATAATGTTAGAGGTTGGAATAATAGAACCTATTGAAGAATTAGAATGGATCAGCCCCATGGTGGTTCAAGACAAGAAGACATGAGGAATTAGGATCTGCGTAGATCTGAGGAAGTTGAATGATGCATGTTTACACGACCCTTTTCCTACGCCTTTCACAGATGAAGTATTAGAGAATGTAGGGGGTCAAGAGGCTTACTCTTTTACGAATGGATTCTCAGGATACCACTAGATACATATTGCGCAAGAAGACCAATATAATACGACCTTTGTGATGGAATGGGGGTGCTACTAGCACGCAATTATGTCGTCTGGGTTGAAGAATGCATCAACGATATTTTCCAGAGTAGTTATCATAACCTTCAAAGAGTTTATTCATACATTTTTAGAAGTGTATCTAGATTATTGGATAGTATTTAGTCTAATAAAAGATCATGTTGAAGTTTTTCACTTAATGTTGGGTAAGTGTAGGCAATACCAAATCTCCTTGAATACGAAAAAATGCATTTTTTGTGTGCCTTTTGGAATTTTGTTAGGACGTGTGGTGTGTAAACATGGATTGGTAATGGACCCTTCCAAGATAGTTGTGATTGTTGATCTACCACTACCAACTTCCGTGCAACAATTGAAGTCCACATTAGGTCATACATGATATTATAGAAAATTCATCAAAGGATATGTGCATATCACAACCCTATGGAGAAATTGTTCAAGAAGGAAGTGAAGTATCAGTGGAATGAAAAATGTTAGAAGAGTCTGGATACACTAAAACAAAATATGGCCACCACGCCGATTCTTGTTTTTCCTAATTGGAAAAAATAATTTCATGTACATGTTGATACATCGTCGATAACATTGGGAGTAGTATTGGCACAACTGAGTGAAGGAGAGATAGACCATACGATTGCATTCGCCAACAGAAAGTTATCATCTATAAAGAAGAACTATACTATGACATAATGAAAAGGTTTGGTGATGGTGTACGCCTTATAGAAGTTCAAACATTACCTACTTGGATCTCATTTCAAGATGTATATGGACCACTCTGCACTGAGATACCTAGTGAACAAATCAATGTTGGGGGGAAGGATTTTCATATGGATTTTGTTGTTCTAGCAGTAAAACTTTAAGGTGAATGTGAAACCAAGAAATTTTAACTATGGATCGGACCATTTGTCACGCATATTGTTAGGTGAACATGCATGCTACTTGGATGATAATTTATCAGATCCACATTTATTTGCAATTCAGATGGTGGAGGACTATTTTGCAAATACAATTCATTTTTTGAGCACAAGAGTAACTCCATCAAAATTTATAGTAGCACAAAAGAAGCAACTTGTAGTGAAGGCAACAAACTACTAGTTGATAGTAGGCAATTTATAAAAGCTAGGCATATACAAGATTATATGACGTTGCGTATTAGAGCATGAAAGAAATATTGTATTGTTAAATGCACATGAAGGGGTTGCAGGAGGTCACCACGCAGGAAACAAAACAACCCAAAATATTCTGCATGCAGGATTCTGGTGGCCTACCTTGCACAAATATGCTAAATAATTTTGTCAGAGTTGTGACATTTGTCAGAGACTTGGGAAGCCATCTAGGAGATATGAAACACCCTTAGTTACACAACTAATGTTACAAGCACTTGATAAATGGGAAGTGGAATTTTTTGGGCCGATTAATCCACCAGCTAGGAGATCATGAGTGGGGTACATTATTACTGTGATAGAATATTTAACTAGATGGGCCGAGGCAGATCCAATTAGAGACTACATTGTATAGATAACATCAAAATTTTTGTTCGAGAATGTAATAACAAGGTTTGGTTGCCCGAGGATACTCATGAGTGATCAGGGAACACATTTCTTGAATAAGAATATTACAGTGTTAACATATTAGTTTTAGATCCATCACCAGAATATTACACCATACCATCCCCAGGAAAATGGTACGATTGAAGCTTTTAATAATATTTTGGAACATGCGCTGACAAAGGTTTGCAACGTAAGTCAGGATGATTCGTATTTGAAGATTCCAACAGTGTTATGGGCATATAGGACCACGGGAAAGAAATTGAGAGGACAAACTCCATTCAGGTTGACATATGGACAAAAGGATTTTATGCCAATATAGTTTATTGTACCAAGTTTGTGCATTGCTATGATGGTGGAGCTTACAAATTCTGGCATAGTATAACACATATTGTTAGAACTTATGGAATTAGAAGATGATCGTTTCGTCCTAGGTTTCCATCAAAAGGTATAGAAAGCACGTGAGAAGGCTTGACATGATAGGCATATCAAGCAAAATAAATTTTAGATAGGAGACTTAGTGTTATTGTATGACAATAATTTTCTGCAACACCCAAGGAAGATCTAGATGCACTGGTTAGGACCATACGTGATAAGGTTTGTTACAGAAGCAGGTGTTGTTCAATTGGAGAAGTTATGGAAGGGTTGGTTAATGGAAGTAGGATAAAACTATACAGGGACAACTGTGCTTCTACAAACTATTTTGAATTGTGCAGAATGTGTACCATAGTGTATTATAGGGTAGGTAGAAAAAGGAATAAAAAGTAAACAAAAGAATTAAAATTCATAAAAAGTGTGCGACGTAAGAGACAAAAGGTGAGAAGGAACAAAATAAGAACTAAGTCAACAAGTGTCACAGAGATGAAGTAAAGAGGGAGGTCATGGGTGCAAGAAGGAATATTGGAATGCGACATAAGCACATGAAGAAAGTGGGAAAATCATTCAAGACAATCCATGACAGAACATGTAATAAAGATATACCATGACGACAAAATAGTGGCACCACATAAACATAAATGAAGATTGACAAGGATATTTTGATAGGTTGGAGAATCTAATGGAGAATTTTCCAAAGATACAGAGTTAATGAAGCGTTAAGACAAGAAGTAAATGTTAGGTAAAGTGGATTAGGTTGTAAGTTCGGGCACGAGTGAAGTTTAGAAACAACTAGCAAGTGGATAAAATAAATTGAAGGGTCGAACGGGTAAAATTTTATGTCAATTACATTAGAGAACAATGAAACTAGAGAGTGTAGAGTCAAGTGAAAGAAGAACAGATCCAAAGAAATTCGTTGTAGAGAACAATGGAACCACCTAAGGCAACAACAACATCCACATCAACATTGAAGAAACCACACAGTAAGCCGCCAAAAATATCGGTAAAAGATGATACACCAAGAGCATCAACGTGAGATACGATCTCGACCCCCTTTCCAAGAGATTACATATCACCAAGAAAAGATACAACAAATATAGTCCACTTGTCAAAAGTTCCTAAGTACAAGCTTGTGGAGCCGAAAATCCCATATGGCGTGATTGTAGAGGAAGACATGTTAGGATTGATACCAAGTTTAAAATATGTAGACCATGACATCACAAATGAGAGGAAATTTCTGGATTTGGTGTCAAACAAGTATCTAAAGAGGTACGTTAGTGTATATATGAGGATGGTTGTGATAGAACAAAATATATGGGCAATAGGGTTGAAAAAGGCTGGAATTATGAACTTGTTCGACATACCCCACTTCGGGAGGAGCACAAAGATTAATGCCTGCATAAATATGATGTTTATATCCATACATGGATGGTACCTATGGATCGACATGCCATTCTCAATTGATACAAACTTGATTGTGCACATTACTGGATTACCATCTCAAGTGTAAGATCCTTCACTGATATTTTTAGCAAAAAAGAATGAGAAGGATTTATCAAAGAKAATGAAAGAAAAGTTCCATACATTCCGAGGAAAATGCGGTTTAGATGTCGCAAGCATCTGCGAACCCATAGTAAGGTTTGCAACACAAGAATTATCTTGTAAATTGTTAAGGAAGTGTAGGAGGGACCATGTATCAACATTAATCATTGCGACAAYTGATAAGTGCATCAAGGGCATACAGATGAACTGGATGACCTTATTGCTCAACCAGTTCTTGATAAATTGTGAAGAGGAGCAGRGCAAAGGGATTGAATTCCATTATGCCTGGATATTAATTCTAATTGCATTATCAACATGGAGGGAGCCATATGACACACAATTTTTGGGAGTAAGAGATAAACCATGCCTAGTATCAAGATATCAAAACATATGGCATACTACACATAAGGTGCGACAACTCGACAATAATGTTGCGTTCTATATATACAAGGAAACGATTTGGAAAAGTATTCAGAGTATGCCATGCATACCACTATAGGTGGTCGAAGCCTACAAACCCATTGTGCACTTTAAGTTAGGGCACCATCATATGTATGTGAAAGCTAAGAAGGACCTGAATCAAGTGTGGCTTCCCACACAATACATGTTAACTGAGGAAGGAATGGGCCACATTATGGAAGATTGGGATGTTGATTGGAAGATCCCACCAATAAAGACAGAGCTAGAGGCACCATAAATGCAATGAATAGAGATTGAAGAAATATCAAGCGAAGAAGAAGGATAAGAACAAGAAAAAAGAAATAGCACAAGTAGAAAAAAAACAAAGGACATGACCACACACAAGGGAGAAGAGGAAAGATCTTGAAGAAGGAAAATCAGTGCCACAACGTAAAAAGAGGAAGGATGTGAAGGTCTCGAATCCACAAGCACTTACAGAAAATGATTTGGATAAGATTGTCGACCAAGTCAAAGAATCCAAAGATGAAGAGTTTGAGCGCACAACAATAAAACAAGAAGAAAGGCATTTTGATATGCGAGCAGAGATCACTGTGTTGCACCAATTTTTGGAGACCACACAACTTGCAATATTGCAAACATGGAAACCTATGAAAGAAGAGAATACAACGTGGATAAATGAGGTGCAAGATATAACACCTATTGTATCTAGAGAAAGACGTGTAATGAAGATCGCGATGGGAGCCTTAGAGTTCCCCATGACAAAATTAACAGAGCAAGCTAAGACACTAAGTCATATTGACTTAGTGGTCTCTCAGTTTGACCTACATAAATTTTGTATGAGTTAAAATCGCGCGTGAAAGAGGAGCTTCAATTGTGTGCAATATCAAGCTCGTTGGAGCTAACCAAGACTGTCACAAATAAGGACATACTACAAGTAGAATACAAACAACTCAGGAAGGAACTAGATGAGGAAACACAAAAGGAAGAAAGATTCAAACAAGCATTCAAGGGGGTATATCAAATTATTCCATAAGTGCTAAGGGAGGAAGAACCCCCACTAGAGGAACATGTAACAAAACTGAGTGAAGCCATTCAAGGATTTTGAAAAAAGATCACTGATTTGGAGGCCCCAAAAATTCTAAGCACTCCGCTAGAGGAAAGGGAGCAACATGAAAAGATGGCCACCAAAATCATAGTGATCATCAAGAGTATGGAAGTAGAATGTGCTAAGATATATGAAAAAAACATGGATGTTTGGATGAAACTGATGAAATTTGTGGAGCTGTAGGAGATAGGCCAAAAGATACATGCTACACATGATAAGGTGCAAAAGTTCAAAGAAATCATGAGTACACTACCACCACCAGAGGTGGTAACTGCAATGGCCAAAAATAGGAAGATCTATTCAGAAATAAATCAACTAAGGGTGGAGCAACAAGCACATGTGCAAAAGATTGAGGTCTTATAAGAAGAAACCTATAAGGTAATATAGGAGTTAGAAACCACTCAAGGCACAATTAAGCAAGTTGCTAGGAAGCTGTGACAAATTGAAGACTCACTTAATTAAAGAAATAGTTGAGGAGATTGTATAGCAGGAAGCACAAGTCATGGAAAAATTTGCATGGGACAACGATACACTACATATTTTTTTGGCAACTTGGAAGAAGACCCGAAGTGGCTCTGGATGAGACACATGTTAGTGTTGGGGGGATGTTGGAGTAGGAAAGTTGGGATAAGACTTGGGAATCATGCAGGAATGGACCATGAAACATTTTGGCTAAGGAGCAATGCATGAGAAAAGCATTTGGAGCATGTTCGAGAGTCAACGCGCAGAAGGTGGAAAGTAGTTAGGATTTTGGGGACATTTTTTCCACTTTGTTACCATTTTGTAACGGGCTTAGCCCTATTTGTAAAGCTATAAATTGTAATGGGTTTTTGGGTAGAAGTAGTCTTTGGGGAGAGATTTTTGAGTGATGAATTTTGGAGTGAGAGTATTTTGAGTTATGACTAAGGGTTTCGAGAGTTAGGTTCGCATTGCAACAGAATGACTGAGGAAAATTTGAGTAATGTTAAATGATACATCTTATTGTAAGCGTAGTGTGAAACTGTAAGGATATTTATAATGAATAAAATAAGAAGCCAATCATTGTGGATGTAACTCAGTTGGGGTGAACCACGTTAAAATATTGTGTCATGATGTGTTTGTGTGTTATGTTTATGATGTTTACTGTTATTGCGCAATGATGGTAAATGCTTAAATATTATGAATATGCCAATGATATATGATGTTATGGTCATGCTCATTTAAGTTAATGATGAATGAATGAATATTAAGTGGAGTAATGTCACGCGCATGGTATGTTGAATGATGATTGAAGGATAAGTAACATAAATTGCACACATAGTAGATGAATGAATAATGCATAGTATGGTTATGTTGAATGGATCAGTCCCCCTCATCATTGCAGAACCTTGGTTCCTGCAGCCCCTCTATATGCCTCAAGTGATACTTCACTTTATTTGCAAGTGATACCGAAAGGGCCAATGTCTAAGGGTTTTTTTGGTTTGTTAATGATTAACCTTGGGTTTGCCCATTGCGTGCCAATAGGGAAGCCATGTGGTTCTTGGTTCTTGTAATTATATAAACCCTCTTTTGGGATGTTTGGGGGTTAATCATTTTCATTTACTCATTCATTTGGGAATTCCTCATTCATTCTTGTTCATTCATGTGCTCTTGGTCTGGGCATAGAAACAAATGGTTGGAGGTGGAGAGCCATTGTTAGATGATTGTGAGGAATTACTTATCATTCTAGGAGGGAATGGATTCCCGTGTGCATGATATCGCTGGAAGTTCTGAAAGAACTATCCATAGCTGGGAATCCTTGGAGTTTCCAACATTGATATTTACTAACCAGTAGCACTGGAGCCTTAGAGAGAAATGGAATAGCCCGAGGGACAACATGAAAGAGAAAGGGGCTCATTTATTTGGGTTGTGAAAGATGAAGGGAAGAGAGATGGAAATTAAGATTGTTGTGTGTTTGGGAAAACCTAAGAGATTGATAACTAACTGCTGTGTGTTTAGAGTCATCCTAGGACCCGTCCTTGTGGATTCATAACCCTTGCTCAGGGGTGACTTGTTGTTGATATTTGGAACAACATTGTCTATGTTTGGGTGGAATGTCCTTGGTTTCTATCTAGTTGGCGAATGTTTACTTGAAAAGATAAGTTCTCTATGTGTTTTATGTATAGTGTATATTCCACTATGTATTTGTTTATCTCTGAGATGTGTTTCTATGTGCATGCTTTCTAGTTATTTCCGTGCATGGCATGTTGATCATATCTTGGATGGTTTAGCATGAATATTGTTAATTTCATGTGTTGATGCCATGTTTCTTGATTTAAAATAAATGAAAAAAAATCATAATTAGTCTAAGAGGGCGAATTTGGAAGTACCCGGGAAATGGGTACATTTCATATCAGTATCTGAGAAAATCATTTTGGTATTTGCTGTACTGGGTATGTGATAGACATACATGTTGCAGCCCCAAAGGAATTTAGATCAAAGAGGAGAGTATCCTGGCCGATTACAGTGCTTACAGAAAACTGTTGGTCCTCTAAAAATATATATTGTTTTTCCTGTCCCATACATACATTCAACAAAAAACTTGGTTGCCAAAAAGTCATTTCTGTTCTATATTCTTGCATTACATTGAAAAATAAATGTATCAAAAATAAAAAAACTAGTTTCAAAAATGACCAAAATTATAAGGAAAAAGAGAATTTCTGGATGACTTGATTGTCCAAGAATTCCTGGGCGTTGAAAATCCCTCTAGAGAGAAAAAGGGCCTCTTTTAAAATATTGTCCATTGTTATGTCTAGTTCTTGATAAACATGTTTGAAGGAGATCCATTCAAAACCCTAGATAATATATTTTATTTGACTTAGAAGAGAGGAAAGTGTTGGACACACCTACCACACTTAGAGAGGGGGGGGGGTGAATGAGTGTGGGGCTCTTTTTCCCAAAATTTTCCTCTTACACAAAACTCATTAGTTAGCATTCAACATTTTACTCATTACTCATTGTTTTCATTTATAACCAGTTAGATGTGAACACATATCAACAACATATATCAACAATATATCATCAAAAAATCATCTCCACAAGGAACACAAGGAACACAAGATGTATGTACAATTTTTCTTTTTATTATGGACTTCAATTCGGGGGTTTTTCAGCAACAACTGAATAGAGTAAAAATATACAAGAGCACTAGATCTATATGCAAGACTCAAATTACATTCTCATCACCAAATGATATGAGGCAACAATCCTCAACATATATCAATCTGTACCATAAACAAATGCACCAACCATGCACCAACCTATGCCAAAAGACATGTAATCAACCTATACCATAAACAAGTGCATCCAACCATGTACCAAGTATATACCAATCACATGTCAACTAATCATCAACAATGAATCATCAATATGTACCAACATCATCAACTATACACCTCATGTATGTGCCAACTCATCAACTACTTATCTCAACCATGACTAGTTTTGGATTAGTCAACAACCCTAACTTGAAATAATCATAGCTTTGTACCTGTAATGAATAAATATTTGAAAGTGATATACAATGTTATTCAGTGTGTTTTATGAAATTCCTCCAAGTGTCACTACTTGGAACCTCTCATAAAAGGAGTTATAGAAAAAATGTCATACCTTGTTGAATTCTGGATTATTCTAGAGAGCGACCTTGTAGAGCATGCCCCACACAAAATATTTGTTGAATAGATATGAAACTGTTACAAAACATACTACAGATTGCAATATAACCAACACAATTTGTCTCACTAAATTTTGATCTTTTATGAAGAAGTTATGGCATTTTTACCCGAAACACCTGTTTTAGATTAATTTCAAGACTAGCCACAAACCCTATTTTCCACGTAGTGTATCTCCAAAAATACAACGACCCATAAGATGAATTTTTTACCATAGATACTTGGATATGTTTCATAAATGGAATATCAATCTCATGGTATGAATCATTATAGAAAAAAATTTATTACGAAAATGGTGAGATGGCCTGTAAATAACATGCCTTAGAAAACATCATAAAAATAATTTATCCTCCCTTGAATTCCGGCCCTCTTTTCTTCACTTTCCCTTTGAAATTTGGCTTAGATATCCTTTGGTTACCTCAGTCACCTATAGATCTTCAATATGCTCAAGTTTTCCACACCAAAAATGCTCAAGAAGCTCTCACAAGAATCTCTCCATCAATACTCCAGATTCTCCAAAAGATATTCTCACAAGAAGCTCTCCATTGATCCACAAAAATGATGATCTACAAGAGACCATTTCTATATTATTTATACTTTCACCCTCTAGGTCACTTAACCCAGTTTTAGGCCACTTAACCCATTTCTAGGTCACTTAACCTATTTTCCTTATTTTAGGGTCAACCACTTTCCATAAATAGAAAGTTCTCCAATACTTTATCATTTAAATATTCCTTCTTGATTTTGTCACCTTACTTTATCATTTCTTGATTTTGTCACTTCTCTTTATTATTTAAATAATCCACCTTGACTTTGTCAATTTAGTTTATGATTTAAATAATATTAACCCATTTCTAGGTCACTTAACCTATTTTCCTTATTTTAGGGTTAACCAATTTCCATAAATAGAAAGTTCTCCAATACTTTATCATTTAAATATTCCTTCTTGATTTTGTCACCTTACTTTATCATATCTTGATTTTTTCACTTCTCTTTATTATTTAAATAATCCACCTTGACTTTATCATTTAAATAATGATTTCTTCTTTTAGGTCACTTTGACTTCTTTGACCTTGGGGGCTTCAAGCCTTCATGTGGGG
>JASDQU010012395.1:26497-37203 GCA_032191745.1 Picea mariana
GTATCAGAGCATAGGACTTGAAAGAACCATTGCACAAGCCTTCAAGCAAGTTTTCCTCTCTTCTATAGAACCATACAACCCTCCTAGGGTTTCCAGAAAAAGGTATGACCCTTTCCTTTTTTGGTTGTTTCAGCACCTTCCACTGAAACGTTGGGGCTAATTTTTGCATAGGAGTGTACGGACTCCTTCAGCACACCTCCAACAACTTTCATATTACATTTCCAAGAATTTTGGATTTTTGGCCCTAGGGTTTCTAGGGTTCCGCAATTTTCTGCAGAATTTCAGTTTTTAGGGTTTTTGCAGCTCATTGAAGGAGTTTTCAATATTACCAGTGTTCTTCTGACTTTCAAGGCTTATTGTTGGAAGTCATTAGTCCAAGGAAACCTAAGGTTTCTATCCTAGCCTGGCCATTAGGTTTTCTAGCCTAGTTGCTAAGGGTTTGTGGAAGAATCTACAAACAATGAGGAAGAAAACCTTGGTGGAAGATAGGCTTGATGGATCAAGCAACTTCAGTTCCTGGAAATCAAGACTACAGATCACCTTGGGAGAGGATGACCTATTGAGTGTGATATGAAATGCTTTACCAGAGACAACTATCGATGGAGAGAAAGAAGAATGGAAGGAAGATGACGTCAAGGCAAGGAAGATAATCATCTATTCAGTGAGAGATCATCTCCTACCTCGTATTTCCAACCCGAAGACAACTTGTGAGATGTATGAAGCATTGAAGAATATGTTTGAGAGTAACAACACCCTCAGAGATCTTACATTGAAGGGCCAACTTCAAAATATCAAGATGACAAAAGATGACACCGTTGCTACCTTCTTCATGAAGATTTCAGAGATCAGATATCAACTAGGTGCCATTGGAGAAATCATGTCAGACAGAGAACTTGTCTTGACCACTCTCTATGCTCTTCCAAGACATTGGGAACCATTTCTTCAAAGTATCAATGGTAGAGAAGAACTACCTACTTTTGATCGTCTATGGACAGACTGTACCCAGGAAGAAATCAAACTTATAGCTAGAGGAGTACAAGACTCCCCTCATTATGACAATCATGCTCTTGTCTTTCATACAAAGAAAGGAGGAAGAAATAGAAGAAGCTTCAGTCAAGCATTCAAAGGTGAGAAGACTTCATCAGCTTCAAGGTATGATCATAGAAAAGACAAATCAAAGATCTAGTGTTTCAGATGTGACAAGTATGGACAATTTGCGATAAATTGTCCTACCAGGAAGAGAGGAAGACAACATGCCTCCACTGCTGACATTGATCCAGACCCACCTCAGAAAGATGAAGACATGAAAGATGAGGCTTTCTTATTCTGATCTTTCTCATGAGGACCCAAAGCAATATTGAGCATGACTGTAGACTAAGGTAAGTTTTGTACTACATTCCTCATTTGATTTCATCATTACCCTGTAGTCGCTTGCATTTTGATAATGTAGGGTATTATCCATGGTATGGGAGCCCTCATGACTTGGACCATTATCCCTGGTACGGGAGTCCAAATTTTCTTGGTTGATTATTATCCTAGTATAGGAGGCCATTTTGGTTGTTATCCCTGTGGGAGGCCATCTTGGTTATTATCCCAGTACGGGAGGCCATCAAAGTACTTTAGAGTCAGTAGAGGACCTGAGAAGACATGAGATGTCTCCAGGTTAGCAACACAGGAAAATGAAGATGTCTATCCTTCATACTTCAGAGGGAGTCACTTGACTCAAAGGGAGTCAAACTATTTGAGAAGAAGGAAGAGACAGTACCTTCTCCCCCTTTAGTAGTTCAGAGGGAGACAGTAATTGATCCAATTGATCCAATTAATCTAGTTGCTCCATTTGATGTTCCCAGAGACATTGCAGTAGGCCATAAAAGGCCTACCTGGGCTCGACAAACTCTACAAGCGGCAGAGGGACATGCAGCTCCTTGAGGCGCATTTTGAGTGAGAAAGAGACCACATATATTTTTGAGCTATGTTTCAGTCATGAGCCATATCATGGATACTGATCCTTCTTGTCATGGAGAAGTAGGAGGTCAACAGGTATGGCAAGATGCCATGACAGAAGAGTATCAGTCCATCATGAAAAATGATGTATGGGATATTGTTCTGAGACCAGAAGGGAAGTCTGTAGTGACTTCAAAGTGGATCTATAAGATCAAGCATGCAACTGATGGAAGTGTTGAGAATTACAAAGTGATATTTTTGGCCAGAGGATTCTCACAGGTGGAGTGAATTGATTACAAGGAGACATTTTCTCTACTAGCTCGATATACTTCCATCTGTACTATCATTGCACTAGCTGGATCCATGGGTTGGAAACTAAATTAGATGGATGTAAAGACAACCTTTCTCAATGGTGATATCGAGGAAGAGGTTTACATCGAGCAGCCAGATGGATTCGTGATACATGAGCAGAAATCTCATGTGTGCAGGTTGAAGAAAGCCCTGTATGGACTAAAGCAAGAACCTCGTGCTTGGTACGAGAAGATGGATGGATTCCTGATGAGTTTGGGCTTCAGCAAGAGTGTTATTGATCCAAACCTATATTATCACATTGTTGGTGATGAGTGCTTGATCTTGGTCTTGTACATTGATGACTTATTCCTCAATGGTTCAGAAAGACTTATTGTTGAATTCAAGCGTGCATTGAATTCTGAATTCGAGATGAAGGATCTGGGTATGATGCACTACTTCTTGGGACTAGAAGTATGGCAGAGGACTAATGAGATTTTCCTGAGTCAAGGAAAATATACAATGGAGACATTGAAGAAGTTTGGTATGACAGACTGCAAATCCATGCCTACACCAATGGTGATGGATCTGAAGAAAATGAACGAGGCTTTTACTAATTCAGGTGAGATTGATCTTCATTTATACCAACAACTGATTGGGTCATTGATGTATCTGGTTAACACCAGACCTGATATATGCTATGCAGTGAATGTACTTATTCGGTTCATGAGTCAGTCGAGACAAACTCACTAGATAGCAGCAAAGCATGTATTGAGATATCTACAAGGCACAGTTGGATATGCCCTAGGATATTCCTTTAGTGTAGACATGAGATTGCAGGGATATGTTGATGTAGATTGGGCAGGGAGCGCAGTGGACCGGAAGAGGACATTTGGTTTTTGTTTTATCTTTGGGTCTGCCATAGTTTCCTGGTGCAGTAGGAAACATAGCTCTGTGGCTTTGAGTATCGTAGAAGCAGAGTATATAGAGTTGAGTGTGGCAGTCCGTGAAGCAGTGTGGCTTCGCAAGCTCCTTACAGATTTATTTGATCATGAGATGGATTCTACCATTATTCATTGTGATAACTAGAGTTGTGTGAAGCTCTCAGAGAATCATGTGTTTCACGATAAATTGAAACACATTGAGATCAAATACCATTATATCAGAGACATGGTGCAGAGGAAAGAAGTACACGTGCAGTACCTTCCTACACATGAGCAAATTGCAGATATCTTCACCAAACCGCTTGCCAGGACGAAGTTCGAGTACTTGCGTGAGAGACTTGGCCTGGTGGAGAATGCCTCCCTAGATGAGAGGGAGTGTTGATGATTGCAGTGTCATGTGACATTCTCTAGGATACGTTCTCCTCTGTGACTAAGTTGAGTCGGCCTGTGAGAGAGCCCAGTGTTGGGTGTGCCCATGTGATGGGGTGTATCATTCTCCTCTGGACTGAGTTGAGTCGTTCCCCAACATTGGGTGTTCACATGTGATGGGTGTATCGTTCTCCTCTGTGTGAGAGTTGAGTCGATGTGGTCTCCTGCCTTTGTACTCTTGTGGACTCAGTTGAATCAGGCTTGAGATGGTACTCCAGATGATTCTCCTGTGGACTCAGTTGAGATAGAGATTTGTTGAGTATGACGTCCATGTGGCTAAGTGAAGGTGGATGTGTCCCTAGTGGCTAAGCACTAGTGGACGTGTGGATCCCTTGCTATATTGTCTAAGTGTAAGATTTACTTGTAACCCTAATTATGATGTAAAGAGTATAAGTCGGCCCCACCATATGTGAAAGATAATTAATGTTTATTGTAATAAATAATTATATTTCTGAGTTATTGAGGTCGGCCCTATTGTGCCAATAGACACACCTATTGCTGTGTCAGGTCTTGTATAAATAGAAGTGATTTCCCCATTGAGGAAACACACACTCTCACATGTAAACTCGGAATTCCAGCAAGTGCAAATAAGGCTGAAGTGCGCACCTCTCTTGGGTGCTAGTTTCAAGGTTGTAGAAGCACCCTCTTGTGTGCATTAGGGTTTATGGTTGGGGGATCTTCTCTTGAGAATATATAAAAGGATTGTTGGGGTTTCTTCCCTTGAGTAGAAGGGTTTCCCAAGATATTTATTGTGTTCTTGTGCATGGTAATTCTTCTTGTGATCTTGGTTATTGCATCACTTGTGTATGGTGTAGTTGCATTTGTTTATGGTTCAAGTACATGCTAAATGAAATAAACCTCATGCTTGAGCATAGCATAGTGAAAGTTCAACAAAAAAGTATTCCCACCAACTTGCAACTAGTCTAGGTACATAAATTGTTATCTTTTGGGGTTACTCCAAAAGTGTTTTCACCTTGTGCTAGCCCCTTGGCGATGATTCATGGACAGATGGATGGCTCAATTCAGGTGGATGCTTGACCTTGGTTAGAGTTCTAGAATGGTGCCTTTACCTAGGAGGTTGTTATCCTAATCAATGTGATGACTAACCCATTGGGTGTGTTATGTACCATATATTGTATGGGGTGTTTGAGGACCAGTTCATGACACCCATGGACTTTTTATGTACCAATTGTAAATCTGATGGGGCATTTTGTTATTGCACATGTTATTTTGTGCTACCCTCATTGTTTACCTCACCCTTGGCCAACCAAGGGGGAAGGTGACATCATTACATGATGACTTTGCAGTATCATTTTCATGCTCCTTTGCTCACTTCAGCTTATCAAATTTGTTGATCATATATTGTATCATTGGTGGAGGTTGCTTTAACGACATATTATTTGTATTCTTCTTGTTGCAGGTGCTACTCCATGATTTATTATTGGCAAAGAAAGCTCATATCTCCTTATCTTGTGCTCATGATATTCTATTCATTACTTTCTCTTGGTCATTTAATGTTAGGTTCAAGCCTTTTCCTAGTTGTGGTGTCCTCTAGCTTGGTGGTGTATTTCCTAGTGGTTTGCTTAGATGCATATCCCCTGTCATTATACATCTATCATTTGTTCTAGGTTCCACCCATTATGTTATTATATTTCCATTTTACCTAGAAAATTTTCATATCACGTTCATATTCCATCATTTACCCTCTCCCAGAGGATGCATGACCCATTTTCATCCATTTCCTTATAGTTTCCCTTCGTAACTTAACTCGCATTTGATATATTTTAATAAAACATATGTTTCCATGTGTGAACGTGCCAAAGTGGTTTGAGATATTTTATTGCCGATTAATCAAAACCAATCATAAGGTTGACATGCTACATTATTGGCCTACTTTATTATAGAGTTCTAAACCTTAACTAAGGCCTTATTCCCTAAGTTCATAAAAAAAAAAAGAGAAAATAAAAAAGAAAGAAAAGTTGTTAGGGAATACAATTCATTATGCACAAGGAGCACAAATTGAGGATAACACTGCCCTTTGACACACATATTGTTGAGGCAATTCACATAAAAAAATGATTTGTGAAGAGGGGTTTCTCTCATGTTAATCTGTTGGGGTCACTTTAGCCTTGTTCACACTCACATGTTCCAACTTAATGAAGTGTTTAATTCACTTGGAACATATGTTGAGGACTTTGTTGAATAGAGTTAGTTATGCATGCACTCCCTCATGTCCACTTCCAGTTTTTTTAATTATTTTTCATTTCACATCCTTCTAAGCATGTTATTTTAGGTGGCGTGCTCCACTAGATGGTCAACTTCCAACATTGAATTGGTTTTGTTCACATCTTGTTTTAACCTTGATGGGGGTATTTGACTTTTTTGTTTGTTTTTTAGAAATGGTTTTGTTCACATCTTGTTTTAACCTTGACGGTGGTATTTGACTTTTTTGTTTGTTTTTTAGAAATGTGCTCGTAACTTGCGGGGTCAACATTTTTAACCATTGGCTAAGAAACCACAACCTGGGGGCATATAAATCGTCAAAATCACTCGAGGATTTCACCCGGCCTGGGCCACACCAACCCTTAACATGGCTGGATTTTTGGGTGTCTCCTCCCAACTAAACTTACCATAAGGGTATTGAACTTGGGTTGCCTAGCAAACGAAACCCACACCTTAACCGATTGAGCTAGCAGAAACAAGGTATTTGACTTGGTACTTGAGTACACTTGTTATTTTGAGGAGTTTTTTCACACATTCTAAGATTTGCATGGAGTAGTCATCACATGGCTATTGTTATTTTATTCCATGGATTGGATATCTTACTATTTTAAGAGTGGCACACTTTCTTGGTGAACTACTTTTTATTTTGAGATGGATCATTGTTGACGGGTTTATTTTTTCTCTTGGATGGCGCACTTGATTTGTATTTTTGGGAGGTGGTTGCAACTTCTTTGCACCACTCCCTAGGGTGCATTTTTCTTGAGCATTTATTATTATTATTTGATGGATTTCTCTCGTAGGCATGCACCCTAGGGTTTTTTTATTCTCTCATGAGAGGATTAAATTATTATTTTGATGACTAATTCCATATTTTGTAATATTATTTTATATGTTTGAATCATCGAACATGATCACCAATATATTATTATTATTTTGAGGTTGAGATTAGAACTCTATAAATAAGAGGCTCCCTTCACTTGTAGTTGTGGTTGTTGAGTGAGGTATAATAATCCTCATTTCTTTTGGAGCACATTTTGGGTTTCCTTCCAATTTATGTTGTGTAAGGCTATTTTCTTAAGCTTGTTGTGGTGGATTGAGTAATTATTTCAAGCATGCAAAATGATTGAATCAAGTTAACCAAGTAAGATACTCTTCAAGGTGCATAATTAGGTGTGGTTTTTTTTAGCGATTTCTATGTGTGGTTTGGTTTTTCTAGCAATCTCTCTATTTGTTTATTTACTTTAAGAAATTTCTTTGTTAGTTGTTTGTCAAAACACAGTAATTAAGATAGGATTCCTTAGGGAAGTAAACAATTTGATTTGATCTTGAAATTGTTAATTTATTTAGACATTTCCTTGCATGAAATATTCTTTAGTTTCACCTATTAGGATAATTTGTGGCATGTTTTAGAATAGCTTTTAGAACCGTCATTATAAACTAGATTAAGCCCTCGTAGATTTGAAAGACTTCATTAGCTCAAGGATAAGTAGGCACTAGTTTCTCTCTTATCGTCCATCAAATTCTGATTTTTCAAGGTTTTAGTTTGTTGGAAATTATGTTACTTTTCTATTTTAAATAATATTTAGTTTCTATTTAATATATATTTCAGAAATTTTATAATTTTCAGCCATAATTTAGTCTAGAAATTTAAATTATGATTTTAGCTAGACTAGATTATCAGAAAATTTATAATTTTCAACCATAATTTAATCTAGAAATTTAAATTATGATTTTAACTTTATCATCAACATTTGTTGGAATTTACTTTTTGGATTTGTGTCTAAAGTCTAATGCATTTCCAACACTTGATTTAGTTCAAAAAGTTGAATTTCTAGCTAGCTTGTTGACCAACGATCTCCCATTTTTTATTATAAATAATGTTATCATCACATGTTGGTTTGCTGAAAATGCAATTTTATCAATTCTATTAATATTATAGATTTCAAAGTTTAATTTCAACTCCTGTATTTTGCCTAAATGGTTAATTCCTTGCATCATAATCAGGCAAATTTTAACTCTACATTTTAGAAATCACAATTTATTTCTTATTTTAATTTAATTGTTGTTTCTAGCAAATAAATTATTGGAGAAATTTTGATTTCCATAATTATTGAAGGCTTGAAAATTGCATCTTAAGATTAAATTTTAGTGTTAAATATTAATAAAATAATTTTGGAATTATATTTAAATTTTGCATTAAAATTTTCTATATTTTGTAAAATATTAATGAAATAATTTTGGAATTATATTTAAATTTTGCATTAAAAATTTCTATATTTTATATCATTTCTTATTGTTGTAATTTATTTCCAGAATTTGTTTTGAGCATTCACCTATCATTTACATCACTTTATTTGCCCAATCCCTCAAACTCATGCAAATCTAAAACAACATTCCATTACAACATCTTTAAATTTCAGATTTGAAGCAAATCTAATTATAAACTTCAACTTAAAAAATACTTCAACAAGATTCCCAACAAACACATTGGTCTATTAAACCTCATAGATTCACATCAAACTAGTTGGATTTTACACTTTTTATAGGGATTTTCCCCTTGAGTTGAAAATGAACAAACCTAAAGAGGGAAGTGTTATCGTGGTGACATTGGGCAACCTTCCTTAGTTACAAAAACTAACACCTTGTATTGAGACTTTCACATAGTAGTGATGCTAGATTTTGTTGTAACATTTTGGCGTCATTGGTGGAGATAAAGTCCATTGCCCAGATTTATAGTCTTGCTATATTTGACATCTTATAAGTGTGTGCATTAAAGATCTCTTGTTTATACGATGGCTCCATTGAAGGACCAAAGCCCATGTTCCTTGAAGATATTGTTGTGTGTTTAAGTGAGCACACTTAACAGTTTTGAAGGCATTGAAGGCTTAGCTTGGTGACTCCACATCTTGGTATGAGGTATAATGATCATGTATATTTCAGATTTTTCAAGTTTGAAGTAAAAATGCATGGCGCCATCTTGTAAGGAGTTGGAAACAAAGTTATTTGGTCTTTTAGATTTCTCATGCATTCATGGATATCCACATGAATTCCATTATCAACTATGGAAGAAGCATGCTCCAACATTCTATGGAAATCATAAATATTCTCTACTTTTTGTTGAATATTTATGGGTTTTATTGAAAAGTTTAATTTTGTCCATGAAAATGTAATCATAAAAATGTTCACAATTTTTAGAAAGAGATGCAAAAGATTGGTATTGTAATCTCAATCCAAATGAGATATACTCATGTTATTATCTCCTCGTAGTTTTTCAAGAATTTTGGATTGATGTAGATGATCAAATGGAAGACTTAAATGATGTTTTTCTTTGGGATGAAATTTGTGAAGACATGAGAAAGAAATTTGATAATATAATGTTTGCATATGAGAGGGACCCTTCAAGTCTTCTCTTGGATAAAATAAAACACTGATATTTTTGCTTGAGTATGCTAAAAAAAAATATAATATGTTAAGATTGCATGATATTATTAAATATACATGAAGATGAGGGTCACTAGGAAAATGAAGCTAATATTGTAGATTTTGGGCATCTTGGACAATCACATAAACTGAAACTTTTATTCAAATTTTTTGCAAAACATTTGAATAGTATTTCCCAGCCATATGTGATAATGGGTATTGTAGATTTTTTTGGAGCATGTGGGTAGATTTTTTAATACAATTTTGCAGATTTTTTTTGGCCATATAAGTTCTCATCTTTCTATACATAATTTTTTTTTAGCTAAAATACCTTTTGGAGGTCGATTTTTGTTTAAAATAACATATATTTCATATTGTTATATTTTACAGAAATTTTTAGCCTTCTTTATTGACAAAAAATGCTGTCATTTTTCAGTTTTTGGAGCATGTTAGTAATGAGTAAAGTGTTGGAAATTTTCAGCGTTTTTTTTCTTCAATTTTTTGTAAAAATGCGTGTGTTGTTTTAGCTGGAAATCATATTTTTAGTGTTGGAAATTGTTTAAGGCAACAAAATATTGAGTGTATATTTTATGACAGTTATTTCCAACCATGAAATTGTGATCAGAATTTCATTTCGAGATCTAAAATTTCATATCATACTTCATCCTCATGTATGGTTGAAGACATTCTCTTGTTGGAGCAATCCACACCATCTTTGTTTGAGGTGTTATTGATGTTTTTAATGCAAATTTTTTTTAGAGGTCCACATATGACATTTTGGAGGGTTGATGATGGGCTTCCATGTGCATTTTTTAGCCCTCTTCAACATTGGATTGAGTCAGCATTTGTTGAAACATGCTATCCTATTGTAGATTTTTGTATTGGTTATCATGTATGTAATGTAATGTCATTTTTCAGCCATGGTGTACTAGAGATTTCAGTCTATATTCATGTAACTATTGATGAAACTTTGTTTTGGACCATTGCCAAACACAAGGGTAGGATTCATGGCCATGAGATGATGTTTAGATGGTTGCATTGGCTATTTTATTTCACTCAGCTTCTTGTTTCATCCTAGGTTAGAGTAGTGTAGAATGAATAAGATTAACACATGTGAGCATTGGTTTATATATATATATATATATAAGTCAACACATTGGTATACTTGTGTATACTTTAACGAAAAAATCTTCTCTAGGGTGCATTCTCTTGGAGAGTATTTTATTATTTGTGAGCAGTTGAGGTAGTTACATGGCACACTTTCTAGGGCGCGCCTCTCTTAAGTGCTCTCTCATATTTATTGCATGGATATTTCAACTACACTTGTGATCATTTAACCTTTATTGGAGAACACCCTCACCTCTTTGACTTGGCATATATATTATTTTATTGGAGGTGATTATGGAGGAGTTATGTGAGGGGAATGTGACATACATGTAGGGCCACATGTGTGGCTTT
>JASDQU010012396.1:6454-48338 GCA_032191745.1 Picea mariana
GAGAGAACAATGCTCCTCCTAAAACACCTCAACCTACAAGGTTGACACCTCAACAATTGGAAGAAAGAAAAGAAAAAGGTTTATGCTTTAATTGTGACAGCAAGTATAGTAAGGGACATAAGTGTGGTGAGAAGAAATTATTCTACATAGATTGTGAAGAGGAAGAAGAAGAAGAACAAGAACCATCTCAAGATGAAAACGTAGAAGCAATTTCGTCTGAAGAACAATGAATTTGTCAAATTTTCATTGGTATCTAGCCCATACAAGTCTAATGTTGAAACCTTCTTTGATACCACTCTGTGACATACCCAAATTCCATGTTGGGAACATTATTGAACCCAATCAATACAACATTAATCTGATACCACTATGTGACGTACTCAGATCCCATGTTGGGAACATCATTGGACCCAATCGATACAACATCACTCTGATACCATTTCAATATGAATGATGTTGGTTAATTGGGTTGGTTGTCATTGATGTCAACCCTTGAAGCAAGTCCGGTAGCAAATTTTGGTATCCCCAAACAATATGGTTAAGGGACTCAATTTTTTTTGATTTATAAAGGGATGAAGATCAGTCTATTTGCAGGTAATACTATTCTAGATGGATAATACATGTCATGCCATTTCCGGTAATATGTGGAACATCACATAACTCCTCACGGTTTGAGAGTTATGGCCTTGTGAAGTTGGAGAACCCTCATGAGTTATCTAGAAGCCTCTAGAAGGTCAAAGAAGTCAATTTATTCTAGAATCTCCTAGAAGAAGTTTACTAGTCAAAGTGGTTGTAGCTTGGATTTAATCATGAGTTAAGTTGTTGCAAAAATAAAATAATTAAAAATAAATTAGTTGCAACTAGAAGTGGTGAGTTTACTATTTATGGATAAAGTGGTTGTAAGTGGACAAGTGGTTAGAAGTGGGTTAGCCCTAAAAGAAGGAAGTTGGGTAAAGTTAGTTTGAAAGTAACCCCTTGAGGAAGCTACTTGGAGAGTATAAATAAGAGAGCAAGGGTCTCCTATTAACACCTATTGAGCACATTGAATATCTATTATTTTGTAAGGTTTATTGTAGGTACTCATTGATACATATGAAGTTACGCAAGTCTATGGTAGCAAGAAGGGTTGGAGAAGAAATTTTTGGAGTTACAGTATAGACAGGTCGTGTACCTGTTGGTATTTGTTGGTACATGTTGATTTCTGGTACAGGTTGATTACAGGCTATTGGTACGCATTGGTTACAAGTTGTTGGCATAGATTGTTATAGGTTTACAATGATATATCTCACAGTGACAATGTGGTAGTGGTTTCATCATTTATTTGACACTTATATTTCAGGGCGGTTGGATGAGGAAAGGATAGGTGGTTTTAGCCACCTTCTGGTTATAGTTGGAGAACGTAGGGGGTTGTATCCTCCTTCTGGTTGTAGCCAGAAAATTGGGGAGTTGGAGCTTCCCTTAGGTTGTATCCTGAAAATATATGGGATTGAAGCCTCCTTCCATTTGCAACTGGAGAATAAAGGAAGTTGGTATTTCCAATGAATGTGATTCTTAAATACATATAATAAAAATCATTTTGTGGTTTTCTGCCGCATTGGGTTTCCATGTAAAAATATTGGTGTACTATGTATGTGTATTATTTC
This sequence comes from Picea mariana, assembly GCA_032191745.1. Lineage (NCBI taxonomy): Eukaryota > Viridiplantae > Streptophyta > Pinopsida > Pinales > Pinaceae > Picea > Picea mariana. The sequence continues at coordinate 8,098 of JASDQU010012396.1, forward strand.
TCATTGTTCATTTATTCTACACTTGTTGAATGATAATGATAAATTGATCATAAAGATAAACGACACTTATATATTGTGGTTAAAAAATAATAAATCACTCTATTACTCATTCACCCCCCCCAAGTAATCCAACAATTGGTGTCATAGCAGGTTCCTTCAAGAATCAATTTAACCACTAGAAGGTAGATCATGGAGAGAAACAATATGTTTAAAAATGGAATACCACAATTTGATGGACAAAACTATACATTCTGGAGTAGAAGGATGCAAACATATATACAAGCACAGAGATTTGAGGTTTGGAAATCAATAGTAGATGGATATAAAGAACATGATGTTCCTCCAACAAATGAAAATGGAAGGAAACTTAGCCTAAATAATTCAAAATCCAAAAATGTTATCCTGAATGGTCTGGTTGATTCGGTATATGTCAAAGTTATGAAGGAAAAACTTCAGATTTTTTATGAAGGAGACACAAAAGTCAAGGCAACAAAGATTCAAACTTATAGGGGTCAATTTGAATAGTTGAAGATGAAGGAATATGAAATTATTGCAGCCTACTTTTTACGAGCCGATGAAACAGTGAATGCAATTAGAATATTGGGAGAAGAAGTTGATGAATCTATAATTGTTCAAAAGGTAATAAGATCTCTTCTAATGAGATTTGATCCTAATATCTCAACACTAGAAGAAAGAACATATCTAGATTCAATAAGCATGGATGAGATACATGGAATATTCACAGCCTATGAAATGAGAACTGAACAAGAGGATCTAGTTACAAGAGAAGTAGCATTCAAAGAATCCAAGAATTCAAAGAAAAAGGGAAAGAAAAATGAAAAGTCAGATAGCAACAACAATGACATCTTATAAGACAATGGAGAAGTAGTCAACTTCGTTAGAATACTGAAAAAGGGAACCAACGGAAAATATAGAGGTAAGCTTCCATTAATTTGTTTTAATTATGATGGTATTGGTCATTTCACTAAAAAATGTCCACATAAGAAAAAGAAAATTAATTAAGAAGATGATTCAAATAGAAAACAAATATACAAAGGAAAAAGAACCAAAAATAAATTTCTCAAGAAAATCTTTTGCACCAAAGAAGACATCACCTCATCAGACGAAGATGAAGTCAGTGAAAGTGATACAGAAAGGGTTCTATTCATAATAGTAGAAGACTCCTATGAAGAAGGCACCAAAGAAGAATATGAAGAGGAAAAAGTTTATTACAGAGAATAACTATTGAGTGCCATAGAAGTTATAAAAAGGGAGAAAAATAAAAACAAGTCACTACAAGAAAAAATGAAAAGAAAAGAGGAAACTCAAAATTCAAACTACAAAGAAATAGAGCAGGTGATCATGAAATTAAAAATCCAAGTTGAAGAATACAAAAGAATTGAAGAAGCACTCGAAGAACGATCGGAAGAAAAAGACAAGATCATTGGAGGTTTGGAAGCAGATATTTTCACATTGAGAAAAGACATTCAAAAGAAAAACTTGCAAAATAGATCCAAAGTTTTGGACGAGATCATTAGCAGTCAAAGGCCAAATCATGACAATTTCGGACTCATATACAACTAGGAAGAAAAGGGATCAAGATTAAAAAAAAAATATCAAGAAACACAACCAAGAAGCTATGCAGAGAGAGTAAAAGGAGATAATAAGTTTTACAAGGAAGATCACATAGACACTCCTCCAACCAGAAGATTTATATTTCAGAATCAAAGACAATCATAAACAAGAAGGCCTCAAGAAGAAGATGGGTTCATAAAAGTAACTCACTTTAGAATATATACAACTCCCAGGTATCAAACCATCTATCTTGGTTTATGTTATTCATGTAACAATTTTGGACACGAGGTTGTGAATTACAGAGAAAATAACAGGAACAGAGATAACTGTGAAAGTTATGCATGAAATGATTATTCAAGAAGGCTGAGTGAAACAAAAAACAAATCTACAATAGGTTTGAATCCTTGAGTAATGATATGGAATGCTACAAGTGAAACAACTTTGGACACATGGCCAAATATTTTAGAATGACATTTCCTCCAAGAGAATCACAACAAAATAACAATAGTGACAGACAAGAACCTCAAAGAATATGGATAAGAAAGAAGAATCAACTCAACAATGAAGAGTGCACACTCACTCTACAAACTAAACATAAGAAACGTGGTTGGTATGTTGACAGTGGCTGCTCAAAGAACATGACAGGTGATGAGGATAGGTTTCTAACCTTGAGAAAGGAAAGAGATAGACCCGTTTCCTTTGGAAACGATGACTCAACTAAAATCATTGGAAGATGCATAGTCAGAATTGGAAACAAGGATACCAAGGCAAAAAATGTTCTACTAGTAGAAGATATGAAACATAATATTCTACGTGTAAGTCAAATGTGTGACCAAGGTCATAAACTTGTGTTTGATTCACAAAAGTGTGAGATAAGAAAAGTAGGTTCAGGGAGATTGCCTGCAACAACTGTAAGAACTTCAAGCAACATATATGTATTAAGTGAAATTGGAAATGAAAAGTGTTGTCTAGGAAAGGAAGATGAATTTTGGGTATGGAACAGAAGAATGGGTCAGATCATGAAGCCAACCGACACCTTATGCAAGCATTATAAAAAAGGAAAGAAAACAAATACCAAATTCAAATTAAAGGAATACTCCAAAACAAGACCGCTGGAAATTGTGCATACTGATCTAGTTGGACCGACTAGAACAAAGGGTTTAAAAGGTGAGAAATATTTTATGTTATTAGTTGAGGATTATAAAAGGACGACTGCAATTTGTTTTCTCAGGAAGAAGTCAAAAGCATTCAATAACTTCAAGATATACAAGGAAATGGTTGAAAATGAAATGGATTAAAAAATCAAATGTTTGAGATCTGATAATGGAGGAGAGTTTACTTCAAAGGAATTTATGGATTTCTGCAGCAAGCATAGGATAAAAAGGAAATTCTTTGTTACTAGGATACCACAACATAATGGAGTTATCAAAAGGAAGAACATGGCAGTACAAGAAATGGATCGAACTATGTTAATGGATTCCAAGTTGATAGACGTCTTCTAGGCACATGCAGTGCATACAACAGTTTATATTCAAAATAGAGTAATGCTCAAAAACAACAGTGATAAAAATCCCTATGAGCTATGGAAAGGAATACCAACGAATGTGAAGTGCTTCAGAGTTTTTGGAAGAAAATTCTACATCAAAAGATAAGATGGAAGAATGGGAAAGTTTGATTCTCGTGTGGACAAAGGCATACTTGTTGGATATTCGAGCACAAGGAAAGAATACAAATGTTTAAATCTAAGTCTCAAAAACTTTGTGGAAAGCATCAATGTGATGATTGATGAGATAAGTGGACAAAAAATAAAGGAAGAAGAAAATAATTCAATTGAACAGGTTCACGAAGAAGAAGCAAAGGATGAAGAAGTAGAAGAAGGGGAAGATGAAGAAGACTAGTTAGAAGCAGAAGAGAAAGAACAACAAGATATTCAAGTACCTCCAAAGACACCTAGAAAATAAATACAGAAGAATCATTCGTCAGATCATATTATCGGGAATAAAGATTCAAGATTTGAGACTAGAAGAATAATTCTTCACTGGAACAACTGTACCTAGCACTCTTATCCTCGATTAAGCCAAGAAACTTTGAAGAATCCAACAAGGATGAATTCTGGATAAAATCCATGGATGAAGAGTTGGATCATATAGAGAAGAATGACACTTGGGTTCCAAGCTCAAAGTACAAGAATTTGATAGGAACAAAGTGGGTCTTCAGAAACAAATTGAATGAAGATGGACAGGTCACCAGAAACAAAGCTAGGTTGGTATGTAAAGGATATGCTCAGGTTGAAGGTATCAAATTTGAAGAGATGTTTTCTCCAATTTCCAAAATGGAAGCAATCCGATTGATCATCGCTTATGCATTCTCCAAGAATATTAAAATGTATCAGATGGACATGAAATCAACCTTCCTGAATGGGGATTTAGAAGAAGAAGTATACATTGAGCATCCATAAGTATTCTAGTTGTCAGAGAATGAAATTTATGTTTATAGGGAGAATAAGGCCTTGTATGGTCTCAAACAACCCCCTAGATCATGGTATTCCAATATGGACAGATATTTACAGAAGCAAGGGTTCATGAAAGGAAATGCAGACAACAACATCTACATCAAGGTAAATCAAGATAGTATTTTGTTAATTGAATTTTATGTTGATGATATTATGTTTGGAAGTGATGGTGACAGGATGAGAAGAATGAATTTGAAATGTCATTACTTGGAGAATTATCCTTCTTTTTGGGTCTTCAGATATGTCAAAGAAACCAAGGATTTTTTTATTTCTCAAAACAAAAATACCAGAGAAATGCTAAAGAGGTTCAGAATGGAATATTTCGAACCAATAAATACTCCTATGTAGACCAGTTGTAAGTTAAGTAAATATGATGATTCAAAGTCTAAATATCAGAGGTGATATAGGTCAATGATTGGTAGCTTAATTTATGTGAAAACATCCATACTAGATGTCATGTAGGTAGTTGAAAAAGTGGCATGATTTCAAGAAGCACCAAAGGAATCACATGTTCTAGCAGTAAAGAGGATATTCATATACCTCAAGGGTACATAAGAGTTTGGATTATGGTATCCAAAAGGAAAGGATCTGTCACTTATTTCCTACATAGATGTAGATTGAGTAGGTTGCATTAATGACTGAAGAAGTACAAGTGGAGAAACGTTCTACTTGGGTGAGTGTTTGGTATCTTGGCTAAGCAAGAAATAATCATCAATATCATTTTCTACAGTCGAAGCAGAGTATATTGCAACAACATCATGTTGTACACAGGTTCTATGGATGAAACAAACTTTGACAAATATACAGGCTGATTATGATGAGCCCATTCTGATATATTGTGATAATACAAGCACCATCAATATCTCAAAGAATCTAGTGATGCACTACAAGACGCAGTACATTCTAATAAAGTATCATTTTATACGAGAACATGTTGTAGAGAAGAACATTCAAGTTGAGTATGTTGGCACCAAAGAATAGATTGCATACATCTTTAGAAACCCACTTCCAAGGGAATCCTTTGAGTATCTTCATTAGAAACTTGGCATAGTTTCTTCCCCACAATGAATTTCGAATTCTATTATTATATGTCTTGGATTTACACGAGGAAGCACCATAAAGAGGAAATTTCAGTTTGGGGGAGTAGTTTCGGGACAATTCAGTCAGGGGGAGCAGCCCTGACAAGAAGTTACCTTTTCCATTGATGTAAAAGGGGGACATATTTATCAAATGCATGGTGAAAGAGTTATATTATTGGAGAGACAACATAGAGGTATGATTCCAGGGGGACCAATGCTCACAGGGGGAGCATGAGTGATATGACTTCAATGTTGCATCATAGTGTTTTCATTAATTCCAAAGGGGGATATTGTTTATTAATTAGTTTGGTTTTCATTGATGTCAACCCTTGAAGCAAGTCTAGTAGCAAATTTTGGTAGCCCCAAACAGTACGGTTAAGGGACTCAATTTTTTTTGATGTCTAAAGGTATGAAGATCAGTATATTTGCAGGTAATACTATTCTAGATGGATATTACATGTCATTCCATTTACGGTGATATGTGGAATGCCACATAACCCCTCACGGTTAGAGAGTTATGGCCTTGTGAAGTTGGAGAACCCTCATGAGTTATCTAGAAACCCCTAGAAGGTCAAAGAAGTCAATTTATTCTAGAAGCTCCTAGAATAAGTTTACTAGTCAAAGTGGTTGTAACTTGGAGTTAATCATGAGTTAAGTTGTTACAAAAAGAAAATAATTAAAAATAAATTAGTTGCAACTAGAAGTGGTGAGTTTACTATTTGTGGATAAAGTGGTTGTAAGTGGACAAGCGGTTAGAAGTGGGTTATCCCTAAAAGAAGGAAGTTGGGTAAAGTTAGTTTGAAGGTAACCCCATAAGGAATCTACTTGGAGAGTATAAATAAGAGAGAAAGGGTCTCCTATTAGAACCTATTGAGCACATTGAATATCTATTATTTTGTAAGGTTTATTGCAAGTAATCATTGATACATTTGAAGTTATGCGAGTCTGTGGTAAAAAGAAGGGTTGACGATGAAAGTTTCGGAGTTGCAAAAATACTGAAAAAAACTATAGTTTTTTTAGGTGTATGCGGGTTATAGTGGAAGAGGTCGCGTACATACACGGGCTAGCAGTGAAGGAGGGCGCGTACTGTTGGGAAAAACATGAAATCTTGAGTTGCTGAGAGTTCTAGGTTCTTAGAGTTTGAAAGCAAGTTCCCAAGAAGGTCTACAACGATCAAGTACAATAGATCTATCTAGAGGTTCAAAAGGTATGTCATATTCTTATGTGTAGTTGGATATTGTTGTCTACATGAGATATGGTTATGGGATTTTGAGGATTTTCCCTAGAGAGGTTGTTGGTTGTATGGCACTTATTGTATGAGCTAGATGTACAGAAATACACCACTAGCATGCCTGGTATTCATTATTGCTACATCTTGTTGGGTTAAGTGTTGAGGCATATCTTGTATTTCTTGGTACATGGTTGAGCGATTTTGGTTGTGATGTGTTGGTGAAGTTGTTGGTGTAGTTTGAGGCTGCATATCAATGATGATTTGATGCCTAGTCCATGTGCGGTTTATTACACTTGATCATGATTATATACACATGTATGGCACATGAATAGTGAGATATATATGCACTTGGTTAAGGGATATGAAAGATGATGTATGCATAGGGTACAACTATAGATTGGACACAGTGAAAGGTTTCATGTTGATGTGACAGAGGCAACAAAGTGTCTCAGTTTCAGAAAATTGAAAACCCTAACTTTCTAAAGGTGTACGCAGGCTGCGGTATAGATAGGTTGCGTACATATGCACGCTGTAGTATAGAAAGGTTGTTGGACAATTGAGAGGGGGGGGGGTGAATTAGTTGTTACTGTGCTTATTTTAAACTCTTTACACAACATTTAATGACAGTCACAATAATGCAGGGAAGTAAGCAATAGAACATTTAGCATCAGTCACACATATGAGATACACAGAGACAAATATTTCCTGAGGAAACCCATACAGGGTAAAAACCTCTTCTTCTTTATATGATAAGTAATCTTTACATTCTTTACATTATCATACATATGAGCACCAACTCGAAATGAGGCTACAACCTCTATTTTGCAAGCAACAACTCGCTGAGAGCACCAACTCTCTGTTTTCTCTAGCACCTACTAGAAGGAAGCAACAACTCCCTAGTTTCTCTAGCACCCACTAGAAGGAAGCACCAAATCCCTGAGTGTTTCAACACCAATTGGATGAAAGCACCAACTTCCTAAGTGTTCTAGCACCAACTGGATGGAATCACCAACTTCCAATCACACAGGCACCAACCTGTATAACCGAGAACAACAGTTCTCCCTTGCACCACCCTGCCACCCTGGTTTCTTTGGCTGTAACCAGATCGAAGCTACAACTCCCTGTGTTCAAGCACCCACTTGAACCTTTGAGGACAAAATTCCTCCCTAGCACCTCCCAACCACCCTGAAATATAAATTTTTCTATATATATAAGTTTATCACAGTGATACCATATTTATCATTGGCTTACCAGGCTTATCACTGTTCTGCTATGCTGATCTGTTCTCTTGTATCAATGTCTCTCTGTCTGCATCTTCTTGCGATTTCTGATCTTCTGGTTTTCTCTACAAGAGCACCTCAACCTTCCTTTAGTGTCTCACTGTCTTGCTGCACACCTCCTTGTGCTTTCTATTCTACTGCCTTTTATGCTTTGTGCGCCCTTTTCATTCAATGCACCATTCCTCTTCTCTGTATTCCAGCTGCTGCACACTCCTCCTTCTACACTCCTGAATCCCTCCTGACAACAACAACCCATATCTTCTTTGTTCTGCATGCTTATAGTCTCTGTGCACCTTGTGCATGCTATCTCGCCATGCTTCTGCATTTTCTCTCCATCTCCAGTGCTCTGCCTCATCATCATGCCAACTCTTCAGCTTCTCTGGCAGTTCAACCCATGCGTCCATCATCACTGGGTGTTATGCTGAGATTCCTTCACCTGTCTAGCAGTTGAGACTCTTCATCTTCTCCATCAAAGTTGAGTTGAGCCTCTCTATTGCAGTTACAGGCTTGAACACTCTTCCATGTGTCAATCACCTCTAAGAATAATCTTCATTCCACTGAAATATGCCTCGAGCCTCTTCATCTTCTTTGGCGATCACATTGAGGCCTGTTTCATTCCTCTAGCAGAATCCATCAGTCGTTTCTAGCAGTTACACTCTGAAGTGCAACAATATCCCTCCGATCATACTTAAATTCACCTGCATCATTGGATTGGATCCGTAGGATCTTGTGTTTATTTTGCATTTTGAAATTTCATAATTTTGACATTCTTGTGGTGAAGAGTATCGATTCTCCATGTCACAAACTTTGAAATGGAGCTTGTCTCTTCGAGCTCTTCTCTACAGCTCTTCGACGATGTGACCACTAGCGGTGACCAAAGCCTACACCAAAAAGGTGTTTTCACATTTCTCATTTCGACATTTCGCATTTCAGAATTTCGGAACTCCTTTGATGAAGAGTCTCAACTCTTGACTCTTCCAACTCCTGGTATCCGAACCTCCGAAATGGAGTTGGATCAATGGTCCACACTCTTGATGATTCGACGGTCCAGATCTCTTCGTGATTTCGCATATCGCAATTTCGGCATTCTTGATGTGAGAGTTCTTGACAACTTCAAGCCTCGGTATCCGAAACTCCAAAATGGAGTTGAATCAACGGTATATCGATAATTCACGTTTTGCCGTTTCGAGACTCCTGTGGTGAAGAGTCTCGGTGCTTAACTCCTCCAACTCCCGGTATCCGAAGTTCCGAAATGGAGTCAGATCAAAGATCCGGTATTTCGTTGTTTCGCATTTCAGCAATTCAACATTTCGTCACTTCTTTGGTGAAGTGTTTTGACACTTCAACTCCTGGTATTTGAGACTCCGAAATGGAGTTATTTCCCGGTCTGCGAAGCTCTTTGATGATGTGCTTATTTTGGGATTTCAGCATTTCGCGTTTCGGCGATTCGACATTTCGTCACTCCTGTGATGAAGTGTTTTGACACTTCAACTCCCGGTATCTGGGACTCTGAAATGGAGTTATTTCCTGGTCTGCAAAACTCTTGTTGATGTGCCTTTTTCAGGATTTCGGGATTTTGGATTTTGCAACTCTGGGATTCCTTTGATGAAGAGTCTCGACTCTTGACTTTTCCAACTCCCGGTATCTGGAACTCCGAAATGGAGTCTTTGACATGCTCTGATCTTTCTCCTTTCGGGATTTCGGGGTTCGCTACTTCAAAGGTTAATGTTCCTTTGATCTTTGATTTCCTGGTCTGTGAAACTCTGAAATGGAGTCTTTGTGGTGCTCTGATCTTTCTCCACACGTCTGTCCCCGATCAATTCTTGATCCAACGGCTCAGATCATTTCTCCATTTCGCATTTCATGATTTGGAAGGATAGAGCACTTCCTTCCTTTGACTTCTTGGTCAGTGAAATGCTGATCTGTGACCACGTGTCCTGCCCGAAGATGGACGGTCCTCCTTTCAAGATTTTGTAAGCTCGCTTCACCTTGCACTTTAAAGAACGTGCAGGTTCTCCTGGATCCAACGCCCGAGATCTGTCATCCATCTGCACGCTCGTCCTATCTGAGTTCAGATCTAACGGTCATCGAGAATTCTGAATGGGATCCAATGATCACTGTTGCTTCTCCTTCCGAGCTTACACATCCTCCTGACTTGGAAGAATTTCTAAGTGTCAAAGGCCTCGACCTTTGATCCACCTGAGATCCTAAGTACACTATCTCTCTTGAGCTTTGGCAATGAGTTAACCTTGTCCTTGGTGGACACCTACGCACCGCGTGTGACTCTGTGCTAATCCTCCTGAGCTTACATTGTTCCTGTTTTTCCATCGATGCAGACTCTGATCTTGCCATCAATGACAAGCACACTCTGCACTCTACACGCACATCTGCACTATCTTTTCTGGTCTTCACGAGCTTTCTCTACTATGTCTCCCCAAAATACTTCTGGTGCCTGCCTGGCACATTGTACCTGTACTCAAGCCATCATCGCTGCTGTACTTGCCATCAATGACAAGCATATGCTTCCTGTAAAACATGCCAACAATTTCCCCCTTTGGCATTGATGGCAACAAAGGCACCCAGACCTGTTCTTTTCTCCCCCTTTAACATCAATGTCAAAGAAAACACGCTCCCCATGAGCTGTTGCAGTATTTTTTGGAGGTATCAGATATTCAATCAATATAAACTCCCCCTAACATAATGGACTCTCTTAGGTGTGAGACAAGATGACACCCAACTTCTGATTCTTGGACCTGTTAATCTTCAGCTTCCGCTGTATCCTCTATAGAATAATCAATATTGCTCACCTCTCTTACTAGGACTCCTTCATCAACCTTTTCTTCTCATAACTGGATGACTCCCCTTGTCACTGTTGTCTCTTTGCTTTTGACAGTTTTCCTCCTTTGTTTCTAAAAGGTTAGCTTTTCCTGACAAGGTCTTTCCTCTTGTTATCTCTACAGAATGTCATGTATATAATTTTGTACAACAGAATGTTGCTGCTGTGAATGTTGTTGTCCTATTGAACCACTGTGTAATTGTAGCTCATACTTTTCAAACAACCCTTGGATCTCCCCATTGATTCTCATTGATATATATTACTGCAATTTCATTTTTCTTCCATGATGCATACAATCCAAGGCTTTTATGACCATATTCAATCACAAGAAAAAACCGCTACAACCACTGTCATACCTGCTTTTGTTTTTCACAGATGAAGGACCTGCATCAGGTTTCTTAGGATTACTGATTTCTTCCTTGTTGTATCCAATACCAGATTTGTCATTTGGTGATCTCTGACTATCCAAGAGATTATCTAGGGCCATGGAGCTATTTAGGAACTTGCTTTGGGTGTTTGACTTCTCAACCTTCAAAACCTTCTGCTTCTGGCTTATGACATGATTCTTCTCCTACTTCTTCCATGGGATAAATGCGAACTGAACATTCTTTTATTGTATCTGAATCTTCTTCTACACTTGCAGGGGAGGATTCAATGTCAAAATTATTGTCTGTCATTATGATTTTAGCCACCACTTGTCCTGAGTTTACAGACTTTATCTTACAGTCTTTGGAATTGACTACTGCTTTACATCCTTTATCACACATTTGATTTACATTGAGAAAATTATGTTTCATCCCATCTATAGGAAGATCATCCTGAGAATCTCCTTTTTCATTACTTAAACTCACCATCCCTTTATCCTTGTTTTTACCTGGTTCATCATTTTCAAGGATCACATTTCCTATTTTGATTTTGCTTATAAGTAGAAGCTTATCCTTGTCTCCATTCATGTGCTTGGAACATCCACTGTCTATATTCCCGGAGGCCTTTTGTTTTTGAGTTTAAAGTGCTAGACCATATTTTTCACTATCTTTCCTTTTCCATGTGTTGGCCTTTCTATCTAAGAACTTTATCCTTGGATCTGCTTTGTAATTCTTTAGATGGAAGTTTGCAGCTTTGTGGCCAAAGTTGTGATAGTTATAGCATTCAATCTCATTGTTCAATAGGTCAAAGTTATTGTTGCAGCGTTGTCTACTCATTGACTGTTTATTATTTCTTGACCTCCTCAGTTGCAAGTCTCTAGACTTAATTTAGCAATTTGCAATCTGTGATGGTTTGTTACTTGTCTGTATCGTTCTTTGTTGTGGAAGATATTTGTTCCTTGGAAATCTTAATAGCTCATGTCTAAGTCTTAAGGAACAATTTACAACTTTGTGACCAAAGTTAGAACAGTAGAAACAATATCCATAGAAAAATTCTTTGTATTTGGAAAATGGTTGTCTTATTTGAGAAACTTGATTTCTTCCATGCTGATGATTTCCTTGAGCAGAGAATGTACTATTTCCTTGTTCTACAGATTCATTTCTGGCACCTTTTTCTTTACTCTTCCTGGTTGGTTGATTATCTTCCTTTGTTTCTGCAGGTTTGTTGTCGTCATTGGTTGTAGATTTGACAAACTTGATGAAGTCTCTGTTGCTTGGATGACCACTACTTGATCCCTCTTCATAACCCAAACCCGTTTTCAACTATGGATTCCTTTGTTGATTCAAAATGGTGGCTAATCCTTCTGAAGATTTGATACTCGACAGATTCTGATGATACAAGGCTTGAAACTTCTCCAACTCTTTCCTAGTTTTCACTACTTCTTCTTCCAGAGCTTTACATCTTGCCTTCTTTTCTGATAACTGTTGTTTCAAAATGTCCTTGATTTTATTTGCCTCTTCTAATTCCACTTTTAGCATGACAAAGTATTCATCAAGCTGTTTACTGTCTTTCTCGAACTGTATCAACAATTGTTTTTGCTTTCTGTTCTTAATTCTGAGTCTGTCAATCTCTTCCAGTGCATTGATCAGTTCTCCTTCCAAATCAACCACAACTTCTTATTCATTAGCCTCATTGCCTGTGATTTTATTATCATAATCCTCTTTGGCCATAAGCATGAATTCATTTACCTTATCTTCACAGGAAGAGTCACTATCGATGTCTTCTGAGGATTCATCATTGTTTACACATAAACTTTTCTTTTTATCAAATCTTTTGGATTTGAACTTCTTTTCACCTTCAGAGTTTTGATCATGTTTCTTGTGTGGAAATTTATTTGCAAAATGACCTATTTTACCACAGTTGAAACATTTGAAGGGCATCTTACCTTGGTACTTTCCTGATCCTTTCTTTAGTCTTCTGACGAATTTTTCTTCAATTTCATTAGGCTCAGAATCTTCATTCTTATCTGCTTTAAATGATGCTTCTCTAGAGGCGGGTTTATCTATAACTATCCTCATTTCATATGCAGTCAACGTTCCTAGAAGTTGATCAAAAGCCAAAGTCTTTATATCATTTAGTTCTTCTATAGCTGAGACCTTTGGGTTGAACCTATCTAGCAGAGATCTCAAAATTTTCTGAACTAAGGAGGGTTCCTCAATTTATTCACCAAGTGCTTTCATTGCATTTACTAGTTCTTCAACTCTCAGAAAATACTTCCCAATGGTTTCATCTTCTTTCATCTGTAGCTTGTCAAACTATACTTTGTAGGTTTGAAGCTTGGCATCTTTTACCTTCTCATTACCTTCATAACCGCTAATGAGTTTGTCCCACATTTCTTTGGTAGTTTGAAGATGCATCACCTTTACAAACTCGACTTCTGCAAGTCCATTCAAGATAGCATTCATTCCCTTAGCATTAAAGATAAATTCTAACTTATCATCCTTGGAAGCTAGCACAACAGGATTTATGTATCCAGTCTCTACTACATCCCAAACATCAGCACCTAAGGCCATTAGGTATGTTCTCATTCTAACCTTCCATAAGAGGAAGTTTGTTCCATTAAACAGAGGAGGCTTAGTGACTAAAGTCCCTTCATGACTTGACATTTTAAGCTCCAGGATCTACCCTTAGATAAAAGGGGCCGGCTCTGATACCAATTGTTGGACAACTGAGAGGGGGGGGGGTTGAATCAGTTTTCACTGTGCTTAAACAATTGTGCTTATTTTAAAATCTTTACACGACATTTAATGACAGTCACAATAATGCAGGGACGTAAGAAATAGAACATTCAACATTAGTCACACATATGATATACACAGAGACAAATATTTCCTGAGGAAACCCATACAGGGTAAAAACCTCTTATTCTTTATATGATAAGTAATCTTTACATTATTTACATTATCATACATATGAGCACCAACTCATAATGAGGCTACAACCTTAGTTTTGCAAGCAACAACTTGCTGAGAGCACAAACTCTCTGTTTTCTCTAGCACCTACTAGAAGGAAGCACCAACTCCATGGTTTCTCTAGCACCCACTAGAAGGAAGCACCAACTCCCTGAGTGTTTCAACACCAACTGGATGGAAGCACCAACTTCCTAAGTGTTCCCACACCAATTGGATGGAAGCACCAACTTCCAGTCACACATGCACCAACCTGTATAACCGATAAAAACAGTTCTCCCTTGCACCACCCTGCCACCCTGGTTTCTCTGGTTGCAACCAGATGGAAGCTACAACTCCCTGTGTTCAAGCACCCACTTGAGCCTCTAAAGACGACAGTCCTCCCTAGCGCCTCCCAACCACCCTGAAATATAAAGTTTGCTATATATATAAGTTTATCACAGTGATACCATATTTATCATTGGCTTACCAGGCTTATCACTGTTCTTCTATGCTGATATGTTCTCCTGTATCAGTGTCTCTCTATCTGCATCTTCTTACGATTTCTGATCTTCTGGTTTTCTCTACAAGAGAACCTCAGCCTTCCTTTAGTGTCTCACTGTCTTTTTGCACACCTCCTTGCGCTTTCTGTGCTACTGCCTTTTATGCGTTGTGTGCCCTTTGCATTCAATGCACCATTCCTCTTCTCTGTATTCCAGCTACTGCACACTCCTCCTTCTACACTCCTGAATCCTTCCTGACAACAACAACCCATCTCTTCTTTGTTCTGCATACTTATATTCTTTGTGCACCTTGTGCATGCTATCTCGCCATGCTTTTGCATTTTCTCTCCATCTCCAGTGTTCTGCCTCATCATCATGCCAACTCTTCAGCTTCTCTAGTAGTTCAACCCATGCATCCATCATCACTAGGTGTTATGTTGAGATTCCTTCGCCTGTCTGGCAGTTGAGACTCTTCGTCTTCTCCATCAAAGTTGAGCTGAGCCTCTCTGTTGCAGTTACAGGCTTCAACACTCTTCCATGTGTCAATCACCTCTAAGAATAGTCTTCATTCCACTGGAAGATGCCTCGAGCCTCTTCATCTTCTCTGGTGATCACACTGAGGCCTATTTCATTCATCTGGCAGAAGCCATCATTCGTTTCTAGCAGTTACACTCTGAAGTGCAACAATAGCCCTCCGATCATACTTAAATTCACCTGCACCGTTGGATTGGATCAGTAGGATCTTGCGTTTATTTCGCATTTCGACATTTCAGAATTTCGGCATTCTTGTGGTGAAAAGTCTCGATTCTCCATGTCCCAAACTCCGAAATGGAGCTTGTCTCTTCAAGATCTTCTCTACAGCTCTTCGACGATGTGACCACTAGCGGTGACAAAGGATTATACCAAAAATGTGTTTTCACATTTCTCATTTCGACATTTCGCATTTCGGAATTTCGAGACTCCTTTGATGAAGAGTCTCAACTCTTGACTCTTCCAACTCCCGATATTCGAACCTCTGAAATGGAGTCGGATCAATGGTCCACACTCTTGATGATTCGACAGTCCAGATCTCTTTGTGATTTCACATATCACGATTTCAACATTCTTGATGTGAGAGTTCTTGACAACTCCAAGCCTTGGTATCCAAAACTCTGAAATGGAGTCGAATCAACGGTATATCGACAATTTGCGTTTCGCCGTTTTGGGACTATTGTGGTGAAGAGTATCAATGCTTAACTCCTCCAACTCCCGGTATCTGAAGTTCCGAAATGGAGTCGGATCAAAGATCCGGTATTTCGTTGTTTCACCTTTCGGGGATTCGACAATTCAACATTTCTGTGGTGAAGTGTTTCGACACTTCAACTCCCAGTATCCGGGACTCCGAAATGGAGTTATTTCTCGGTCTGTGAAGCTCTTTATTGATGTGCCTATTTTGGGATTTAGGAATTTCATGTTTTGGCGATTCGACATTTTGGCACTCCTGTGATGAAGTGTTTTGACACTTCAACTCTCGGTATCTGGGACTCCGAAATGTAGTTATTTCCCGGTCTGCAAAACTCTTGTTGATGTGCCTCTTTCGGGATTTCGGGATTCTGGATTTCACAACTCTAGGATTCCTTTGATGAAGAGTCTCGACTCTTGAATCTTCCAACTCCCGGTATCTAGAACTCCGAAATGGAGTCTTTGACATGCTTTGATCTTTCGCCTTTCGGGATTTCGGGGTTTGCTACTTCAAAGGTCAATGTTCCTTTGATCTTTGATTTCCCGGTCTACGAAACTCTGAAATGGAGTCTTTGTGGTGCTCTTATCTTTCGCCATGTGTTCGTCCCCGATCAATTCTCAATCCAACGACTCAGATCATTTCTCCATTACGCATTTCACGATTTGGAAGGATAGAGCACTTCCTTCCTTTGACTTCTTGGTCAGTGAAATTCTGATCTGTGACCACGTGACCTGCCTGAAGATGGACAATCCTCCTTCTTTCGGGATTTTGTAAGCCCACTTCACCTTGCACTTTAAAGAATGTGTAGGTTCTCCTGGATCCAATTCCCGAGATCTATCCTCCATCTACATGCTCGTCCTATCTGAGTTCAGATCTGACAGTCATCATGAATTCTTAATGGGATCCAACGATCACTATCACTTCTCCTCCTGAGCATACACATCCTCCTGACTTGGAATAATTTCTAAGTGTCAAAGGCCTCGACCTTTGATCTGCCTGAGATCCTGAGTACACTATCTCTCTTGAGCTTTTGCAATGAGTTAACCTCGTCCCTGGTGGACACCTATGCACTGCGTGCGACTCTGCGCTAATCCTCCTGAGCTTACGTTGTTCCTATTTTTCCATCGATGCACACTCTGATCTTGCCATCAATGACAAGCACACTCTGCACTCTGCGTGCACCTCTACACTATCTCTTCTGGTCTTCATGAGCTTGCTCTGCTGCGTCTTTGCAAAATACTTTTGGTGCCCACATGACACATTGTACCTGTACTCAAGCCATCATCACTGCTGTACTTGCCATCAATTACAAGCATACGCTGCCTGTAAAACATGCCAACAAAGGTCACATACATATGCAAGCTACAACATATACAGATTGTGTACCTATTGGTATTTGTTGTTATAGGATTATTTCTGGTATAGGTTTATTACAGGCTATTGGTACAGGTCAGTTACAGGATGTTGGCACATATTGGTACATGTTTACAGTGGTATATCTCACAGTGAAAATGTGGCAGTGGTTTCATCATTTATTTGACACTTATATTTCAGGGTGGTTGGATGGGGCAATGATAGGTTGTTGTAGCCACCTTTCGGCTGTAGTTGGAGAACATAGGGGGTTGTAGCCTCCTTTTGGCTGTAGCCAAAGAATTGGGGAGTTGGAGCTTCCCTAAGGTTGTATCCTGAAAAATATAGGGGGTTGAAGCCTCCTTCTAGTTGCAGCTGGAGAACAAATGAAGTTGGTGCTTCCAATGAATGTAATTCTTAAAGACATATAATACAAAAAATTAAGTGGTTTTCTCCTGCATTGGGTTTCCACGTAAAAATATTGGTGTACTGTGTAAGTGTATTATTTCTCATTATTCATGGTTCATTTAATCTGCACTTATTGAATGATAATGGTAAATTGTTCATAAAGATTAAAAAACACTTATATACTGTGGTTAAAAAGGAATAAATTTCTCTATTATTGATTCACCCCCCCTCTCAGTAATCCAACAAATGCCTACACACATCATGACAAAAAGGACTCACACATTTATCAATAATTTTGAAATCATAAATGCAGGCTATTTAAACACACACAACAAAATTCAAACATACAAAACATAGAATAAAAATAATTAAACACGACATTGAAATAGTAAATCAACAATGATCATGACACTTATCTTTATAAATGTTTTACACAACTTGTTGTAGATGTAATATGTTCCACCAAGCCATAAGCATTGTTGTACCAATTATCTCTGCAATAGGCCACCCCCAGTCTAGGGATATAATCCACAAGGATGAACAAGATCCTATGGGGTTTCTATAGTCCACATAAATATCCCAATACTCAATAAAAAAATAGTTCCATAACTCCTACAACAATTCCAATCTCCCATCTATCTTCCCCATTAGTCTACACAACCCAATGGATGAGATTTCCTTATTTTCACTGTAGTTCCTCAGACAATATCCATCCCCTCAAGGGATATAGTATAGGCCATCCAAGAGTCTCTCTATTTGGGGCTCCGGGAAATCAAGTTTTAGTAGGAGTGCTCACAACAACATTCACACATGCTCCTTTGGGTAATTTCTCAAACAAAATTCACTTACAAGCATTGAAATCTCATTCTTAGCATAATTACTAGCTTTAACAAGATGTCCTCCACACTTACTATGGTTGCCTCCTTTTTCCCAGCACTAAGATCTATTTTTTCATCTCTTCTTTCTATCCCCAAAAATCATCTCTCCTCCTACTCAAATTTCCCTTCTCTTTTCTCTTATGCATATTTGACTCTTACAATCCCCCCAAAAATTGTACCCATCCCATGGTTCAATAAATATGTAAGTTGACTCTCTCACCCAACCTCTTACATGAATTCAATGATACAATTCTTATCACAAGTGTATGTATCTCATGCATCAATAACTAGGTGAGATGACTCTCCTACCAACCTCCTACATGCATTCAATGATTGGTTTTAATAACTCAAAGGGCATAATTAAACAATAAGAAAAATTATTTAGGCAAATGGCACGAGATTCTAGGCATGTGAAATTTCCCTTAAACCCCCTTTTTATCCCCCTCTCTTGTAGAATCATAGCCCCCCATGAATCTATCGTTATCCATTTATGTCTGGCGATGTATTTTATTTTATTATTTTTCAATGTGCAATGTTTACATATTACATCGCTTGGCTCTTGACCATTTATTATATTTACAAATATGCATTACTAATTTGAGGATCAAAATTGGAGTGTTACACGAAGTATGGAAGGACATGTTGTAACACCACTTTGCAAAGGGAAACCACTTGACCCATTGTGTTTACTTATCAGTTGCAAAGCAACAAATATACCCTTCTAGAATTTATTCACAATATTAGCTTTCCCATCATATTAAAGATGGTAAGAGGAGTCGTGAGTCAATTGAGTACCCAAATAAGAAAACAATTCAGTCCAAAAATTACCAATGAAAATTGTATTTCCATCACTTACAATAATCTTGGGTATTTTTTAATGTGCCCCAGTCCAACTGAGGAACATTACGAGCATAAAACACATTTAAAATAAGACTTTCTACTAAATAATTTTATGTAGCTTACCAATTAATGATCACACATAGATTTAAGCATTTGAGTGATACCATAGTTCTAAATGCATCTAACAACATATATTAAAAATTTGAATGCAACCAATAAGCACACAACAAACACAAAACATTCATATGAACCATTTGCATAGAGGAAATAAACATAATAAGAACATAACACTTATTTGTTAATAATTGCCCAATTGGTTGTGTACGAAGGATGAACCTCCCAGCCATAGATGTTGTTGTTCATTTTCTTTCAACAACATGCCACCCCCAAGTTGAGGCTATGATCCCACAAGAAGATCTATCCCTCTTGGTTTTCCATGCTCCACACTTAGGAACCCAAAACTAAGTTCTACTCTCTTCCCCAAAACCTAGACAACCTAAGGAATTGGATCCCCCTTCACTGCACACAGTCCCTGGAGCCTTCCCACTTCCCTCCAAGGTTCTAGTGCACCTACTTGACCAAAAACATAACAACTACTCCAGGAGTTCTCACAACAACCTTCAAAACTATCTAGAGCCATTTCCTAAATGGGAAAATGCACTACAATATTAAAACCCATTCAACATGCACACGGGCCTCTTTCTCATCATAAGACACAACAAAAAAATGGTCGACTTCAAGCACAACATTTCTGGTGCTCTTTACAACACTCATCTCCTCCCTTGCTTCCCAAAACCTGCATGTAAAAACAATCTCCTCTATGCATATGAATTTCCTTCTCTTTCCCTTGCTTGCTTGACTCTCACTCTTCCTAAATATGATTGTACTTCAGCCCCATGCTCCCAATAACTATAATATGTGACTCTTCACACCCACCCTCTTTGTTTGGGGTTTTTGGTCACTAGAGTGAGAAAAACAAGACCCCTTTAGTTTCCTTGATAGGCTAGCAAAGAAACAAAGAACAATGATTAGTAGATTATTGATCTTGCAAGCAAGAAAACAAGAAATAGAACAAGAAAGGAATGATAAACAAATAAGACTAAAAAAAGAAAATATAAACAAAGGGTGCATTAAACTTGACACAAAGAATGGTTACCCAATAGAGAATGGTATTTGAAATTGAGAACACCAAGAGGAGAAATGTGGGATTTATGAATCCCATATTCCTCCTAGGTAGGGCTCTTGAATCCCTCAAAGTAGAGATTTTACTCTCCTATATTGAATTTAAAATGGTGAATAACTCTATGGAAAAGCTTTCCAAGAGGTGGAATTCCTTCCCTACGCAATACTTACACTAACTATTCTCAAGAGAACAAATGGTTTCTCCAAGAGTAATTGGGCAACATAACAAGACAATGAACTTTTTATTTTTAGCATACAATGTCCATCTATTTATATGACCATAGAAAGGTATTTCATAACTCATTCCAAGTGTGAATGAGAGACCTTTAGAGGTACATCCCATCTTTTCAGTCATCCCAAGGTGAGATTTTAGGTCAATATTGGGGTCTTGTATTGACTTACTTCAGCCTGTAAGTGGTTGAGGCCCGACCAAATTCATAAATGTGTTGTTTCCGCATATGTGCAGGTTTCTTCAGGGACATTTGTGAGGGGCACACACTACGTGCACTTGGAGCTATTTTGGCCTGCGTGAATGTGTGTGTGCTAGCTTTGCTGGAAGTGCGTAGAAATTTGTGGGCCTTTTACATAGTTTTTATCATCTTGCTAAAATAGGTTTTGTAAGAGTTGGGAGTATGTTGTGTCTACACAATGATAATAATTTTAGGAAAATGATAATAATGATAATAATAGAATTTTCTACACAATGATAATAATAGAATTTTCTACACAATGATAATAATTTTAGGAAAATGGGTTGGATTAATACCCATGAATATTTCCCCCTTGGACCCCTCTCTCTTTCTCTTATGGAATCATAGCCCCCCATCGTCTTCATCCCTATTATATTGTAACCAATGATTACTACTTTTATTAATCCTTTCTATGTACATAATGCATAGTTAGGCCCTCGGCCATATTATTCAATATGGGCTCTTCACCCCAACATATTGACTCACTAGCCTAAATCACCTTTCTACAATTACATTATAATTTGTAGGCATTAAAACTAGGGATGTTGCATTCCCATCCCCCTTATTTTTTCATTGTCCTCAGTGCACAACACCATACAATGTACATACAATTAAAATTTTAGGATCTATGTCCTTTAATCAACATATAGGATCTTTGGTGTCACACCCCCAAGAGTCATTCTCAAGCCCAACCTTGGCATCTCATGGATGTGTGACATCACGAAATTTCTCACTTGGCATCTTGGATCAACCAAGGATACTTCACCTAGACTATGCCTCTTCACCTAGAGAATACCCATACTCTTTTATGGGCTACAAAAAATTCACATTCTTACTCTATGCAACTCAATTGTATACTTATACATTTGTTAACATTCTTTAACACCTAGTCATTCTGGAATACAATAGAAAACATGTGAAACAAAAGAGATACAGATATAGTGCATGTGGAATCAATAATGATTAATACTCGGCTTCATTTATTATATTTCAAAACATAAAAAATTCCAAACAAAAAGGGAACTAATGCCCCAGTTACATAGATGAGCATAGTCTCATGACTCTGCCTCATACAACATAACTATCTAGATTTGCGGATATGTCACACCAAGACTCTTCTTGTTTCTCCTCCTTTCCTTGGCCTACGGTGCACCCCATTTGTGTGCCTAGCCTTATAATACTTCATTTCTCTTGCCTTCACACTTCCTTGTGCCTTTGTTTGTGTGTCTTGTGCTCTTATATGGAATCCAAGGGTCAACAATGTGAAACATCACGTCTTTTGGGTGTGTTGTGCCCCTTCACAAATCATCACACTCAACCAAACCGTCACACCCCTTCATGGACCCAGTGCACCCAAATTAGCCGATCCACCCATCAACTGTTGTGTCTCTTAGACTGATGTTCACCATCCTTGGGTGCACACCCCTTGTCTTATGCTCTTCCTTATTCCAATATTCGTGACTCTCCATGGGTGTGTCGATGGGTTCATCCAACCTCTCTGGTGCACCCATGCTGCTAAGGGAAGATGATTCCACTCCTTGGGTCTACTCTCAATTTTCCCCTCCATTTCCAAAATGAAACCCAATTCTTCATCATCCATTGCAAGGGAATAAGGGTGTGTGTCCCCTTGGATCACACGTCACCATCATGCCCCAAGGTGCTCCCGCCCACACCCATAATACAAGTTATTTCCCAATTGATCACTTCCTCCTTGTCCTCTTTGCCCATCCCGCTACTGAAGCTTCCTAACGAGCATGTGCACTCAATGGGTATCACTAAAGGACTTACATCCTCCCCCACTAAACGTTTTTTCATCTCGACAACTTTTGTACCACTAGTGATCCGTAGTTACCTCTGTCAAACTCTCGAATCATGTCCTCATATTTTTACAAGGACTCATACCTCTCTCAATTGTCATATTCATCGAGTTTGTCCTTCCAATGGATGAAGTACTCATGCACTCAACATCTACCCTATCCTAAGATGTGATGCACCAAAATATTTTCTACCTACAACTCTGGCTTATCTGTGACCATGGCCAGTGATCTAGATGGCTCAATTCGTCTTGGGTAATCCGGGTATCTTTGGCACGACTTCAATTGGCTAACGTGGAAGAAAAAATGAATATGTTACATGTGGAATGACAACTCCAATATTTTGGTGATGTTGCCAATCTTCTCAATAACTTTGAACAGTCCCTCATACCTCTACATAAGATATGAAACCATCCCTTTAGGTGGTGGCAACTGACCTCTGCTCATCTTGAGTAAGACCAACTCTCCTACTTAGAATTTTGCATCGTTCTTGTTGCGATCTTCCCACCACTTCATTATTTTTGACGCCTTATTCAAGCATGTGAGGGATATCTCCAACCTATCCTTCGAACTCTTCACTAAACCCACGGCTAATGGATTCATCACATAGTATCCTTGTGTTACAAAATGAGGATTTGTGGGTTATTTCTTGTTCTTCAACTCGAATGGACTGTATCTTGTTTCCAATATCTTTTACAGGTTGTAGTTGAATTGGACGATGTCTAGCAAGTCCAACCAATTCATATGATCTGGATGTACATAGTGCCATAAGTAGTCCTCCATAAGTGCATTGATTTGTTCAATATGTCCATTTTTTTGCGGAATGTAGGATGAAATATTTAATAAATTCATCCACATAATCTTGAACAATGTTGTCCAAAACTTACTCGTGAGCCTTACAACCCTATCCAAGACAATGTTCAAAGGAAGACCCCAATACTTCACTATGTTCTTGAAAAACAACTTCGCAACTTGTTCTGTGTTGTAAGGCATCTTCGTCGCAACGAAGAAAACATACTTGGAGAATTGATCCACCACGACCAAAATCCGATTGTATCTCTGCACCATTGGAAGTTGTGTGATGAATTCCATCAAGACACTCATCCATGGTCTCTCCAAAATCGGTAAAGGTTGCAACAACCCTGCTCTCATTTTGGTGTACATCTTATCTTGCTGACATATAAGGAAAGTGCGAACATAATCCTCCACATCCTGCTTCATCCGCTCCCAAAATTATCCTCGCTCTAACAATGACATTGTTCTCCATTGTCCTGGGTGGTCATCCTAAGGTGACTCATGCCATTCCTTCACAGGTTCCCTCCTAAGGTTGGACGACTTAGGGACACAGATTCGCTCCCCAAAGTAAAACAATCAAATTGCGTAGTAAACAATTCTATGTTTTTCCATCCCTCACATGCTTCATGATGTTCTTCACTGTGTGATCATGCTCTAACCATTCCTTGATATTTTCATGCAACTCTTCCAAAAAATGAATTTGATTGCCCCCTGATTTAGGCAACTCGTCCTCCTCCTATAGGACTGTGAGTTGCGCCTTTCTTCTCAAGGCATCCATGGCAGTGTTTAGCATGCTCATCCTTTACTCAATGGTCATGTCAAAATTTACGATAAATTCTTTCCGCCTTTCCTTTTTAGGTGACAACTTCAGCTACGTTGCAAAGTAACTTGTCACAATGTTGTTTGTCTTCATGACAAACAAATTTCCCAACAAGTAGTGTCTCCAAGTCTGCAAACAATGTACTATTGCAGTCATCTCCTTCTCATCAATGAGGTATCTCTGTTCACAATATTGGACTTTTCTTCTCTCAAAGGAAACTGGATGTTCATCATGCGTTAAAACCCCTCTAATGGCAAAGTCTAATGTGTCTATTTGAACTTCAAATGATTGCTCAAATTCTGGCAACTTCAACACGAGAGTGGCGAAAACCCTATGTTTTATCTCTCCAAATTCATACTTGTACTTCTTTGTCGAGTCCCATGATTTATCCTTCTTCAACAAGTCAGTCAATGATGTAGCAATCTTGGATTATCCCTCTATGAATTTGCGAAAGTAGTTGGATATTCTAAGGAAGATGCTCACGTCATGAACTGCCAATGGCTCTTCCCAATCTTTGATTTCATTGAACTTTGTAGGGTCAATGTGAATACATCCTTGGTCAATCGAATTCCCCAAGAACTGTATCTCAATCTACCCAAAAACACACTTAGACTTCTTCAAGACAGTTGTTTCTGTTGCAATGTCTCAAATACGTATGCCATTTTTTTCTTGTGCTCCTCCATAATTTTGGTGTACACTATGATATCATCCAAATACATCACAATGAACTTGTACAAAATGGATGCAACACATCATTCATCAATATGAAATAGGTTGTAGGGGCATTTCACAACCCAAAAGGAATCACTAGGAACTCATAGCTCCCTTACCTCATCACCATGGCTATCTTTTCCTCGTATCCATCTATAATCTGCACCTAATAGTACCCATGTCACAAGTCAATCTTTGAAAAAACTTTTTCCTTGGTTAACTTTTCAAAGCAATCAATAACTAAAGGCAACATGTATCGGCTCTTCACGAATTGTTTGTTCAATGCTCGGTAATCCAAACACATCCTCATATCTGAAGTGTCCTTCTTTTGGAAGAGAATCGGGGTGCCATATGGGGACCTGGATCGACAAATGAAACCTTCATCAATCAGTTTTTTCAATTGTCTCTTCAACTCTTCCAACTTAGGTCCAAACAATCAATAAGGAGCACTTGTCGGTGGGAGGACTTTCAACAACACATCTGACATTTTGTTTGCAGAGTTACTGAACAAGTCAGTGAGCTTGAGTGGAACAATCATCCCCACTCCATCCTCTTGAACTTCAAAAACAATTGTTTCATAAATCCGCGATCCATTTTTGCTTGCTTCTCTCTTCATACTTAGTGAAAAAATAAGTTGCACCTTTCCACAAGACATCCTTGCAGCTGTGCACACAACCCAATCCATATGTTCACCAAGTATAACCATCTTATACATCCATGGCATGAGGACCGAAGGTGTCCTTCTTAGGAAATCCTACCCAAGAATCACCTCAAAGTCATCCATAGGAATCACTGTGAAGTTAACCTGACCTACCCACTTATCAAGTCAAATGTGAATTGAGAAGGAAACTCCAGTTGCTACCTTTGCCTTATAGTTTAATACCTTCACCATAGCTTCGTACACGAAGACTATAAGTCCTATATCTTTTGTTACCTCAGTCTTCATAAAGTCATGCAAGGCACCCGAGTCAACCATAGCTTACATTTTTCTTCCATTGATAACCAGATCCAAAAAACACAACTGATGGTCTTGGCTTCCAAGCTTTCCTTCCAAGGAACCCAATGCACCAACCCTTCATAGCTTGCTGCAAATCGATACTTGCCACTCTTTTTGTGTTAAGTGAAAAATACAAATAGAATCACAATACAACATACCTGCATTATGCTTGTCTTCTGGAGGCTATGTGGGAGTGCCCCTTGTTGAATTTATATATGAGATGATAGGTGAGATCAATCAATTATTACAATGATGGATGTGCCATATATATAGAACATATGGTGACCATCCATGAAAGGATGCGTCTGTTGGATAATAAATAACTACTTATTTATTATATATATTTAATATACCTCATATTATAAATATAATAATTATATTATTAATTATTAATCTAGGAGAATATCTTCCCAATATTGCCCAAACATAAACACTCACTCTCAGCGAGGGAGACATTCTACATCATGCCAAGCTTGTCTTTGAAGTATAATTTTTTTTTCCCTAGACTCATGACACATGTTTGTCAGTCATGGGAGATGCCTCTCTCCTACATGAACCGAGGGGAAACTCCCTCTGTGGATCTCCCTCTAAGCCAAATTACTCTCTTTGAGATCAGGCTCACTCTGGGTCTACATGTGATAGCATTTATCATCTCGAATATTTATCATTCCTAGTCAATTAACATGACTAAGGATAAATACCACACCAGGGCCATTCACCACAAGTACACCCTTGTGAGTGAATGTCATTATGATGTTATCTGGCACGTGGAAAGCACCTCAAGAACTTCGAGTCCATATCACTCCTTGTCATGATCAAGGAAGGACTACGTCTGGGCCCATTTACCAAAAGTATGCCCTTGTGACAAATGTATCTTATCTCCCTTGGTCTGTAGCCCAATATAGGAGAAGGTCCACCCAATTCTTACTAGGGGAATTCACCACAGGTAACCCATGTGGGTGAATGTCTGCCTGATGTTGAAACATCAACACTCCCTCTTAACTAGGAGAGATATTCATAATGGAAAATTTGACTTGTCTTCTTGACACTTCTTCTGAGAATTTATACCTGATGTTGCAAACATCAACACTCCCTCTCAGTGAGGGAAGACATACCTAGCCATCATATCTTCATTAGCAATTCTCTTGTCATAGAAAAGTTGTATCAAATCATCATCAACATCAACAACCTTCCACAACGTGGTTAGTATATTGACACATGGAATATCATTTATATATGATCGATTTTCTTGGCCATACTCCATCTGAGTAATCAAGAATGATGTTGAATAAGTCAGGTGTTGAAACCTGCACACTCAACTGAGTGTCCCACAGTTGTCATGCACTCAATGGAGTGTCCCGTGACTATAAGGACCATTCTTCCTAATCATGTCACTATATGTGACACATGAAGAATGGCAGTCCCAAACCATTTTCCCTAATCAAGTCACCATATGTGCCATAGGGAAAATGCCATTTCTCTCAGATGTTGAAAACCACACTATGGGCTACAGGGACCATTCTTCTAATTAGGTCACTACATGTTCCATAGAAGAATGTCAGCCCTAGACCATTTTCTCTAATCAAGTCACCATATATTCCATAGAGAAAATGTCAGTCTTATACCAACCTCCCTAATCAGGTCACCACTTGTGCCATAAGGGGAAGAACATTAAGCCTGGTTAGGTCACCATCTGTGCCACATGAGAATGTTAGTCTTGGACCATGTTTTTCAGAAAATGTCATTCCATGATACATCAACAATCTTTCCAACCTGGACCATTCTCCACAGGAAGAATGTTAGTCCAACATTACACTGACTATCCATGATGCAAGGATATCAACACTCTCTCTTAACCAAGGGAGTAATATTTACAAGCCCCAACTTGTCCTTGAAGTATACAAACTTTCCCTTGGAAAATGTCTCCATTAGAATATCAACTATCTAATCATCGATGGAGATGTACTGGAGATTTACTTCTCCCTTCTGGAAGATATCAACACTGTCTTGGACCATTCTCCCCAACATGATTACTATTTGTGACACAAGGAGAATGATTGTCCATGATGTAATCATATCAACATTCCCTCTCAACGAGGGAACACATTCACATCAATAGAGTGGTTCACCAACTAGCCAACTAGTTGATGGTAAACATTTGTTAGATTCCCTGAATGTCAACAATCTACTCGTCCATGTGCTGAAGTCTGGCTGCTTCATCTACACCATGTCTAAGATGAATCTTTGTGAGAAGCCGCTAAAGCCTCATTGCTTCCATGACTTGCATCACTGGATGCAATATACTCTACCTTTGTAGTAATGAGTGCTATAGAGGTCTTCTTCCACAAATCCTAACTGATTTTGAGCTAAAGAAACACCCTTTGGTGCCCTTTCATTCAATTGCACTTTCTGCCTAGTCAAAACTATATATATTTGCATTCTCTCTTCATCTCTTGAGACATATCCAACTGCACCACATTGGTACACCTTCTCTATTGCAACTCACTCTTCTCAATCATGAGTTGGCTCATGGTGCTTACTATAAATCATTATCTGGCTCTCTTCTTGAGAGTAGGTCCTCCATTCTCTCTACAGCTACTCCCTCTGGGATTCTATAACTATTAAACATTGAGACTGAGAGTAGCTTCTCTACTCTATTAACAAATTCCCTCCTTTGGGGATACTGTCTATGGAACTGACTCCTCCACTCTCTCTCTACAATTTCTTCCTCTACAACTTCTCTATCTGGAACTGAGAGTGGCTCAAAAACTACTCCCTCTGGAGTTGGAGGTGACTCCTCCTCTGTCTCTGCTCCCTATGAAACTGAAGGTATCTCTTCCTCGTTCTCTATAGGTAATCAATCTCTGATCCCTCTCAATGTAGTACCACCTCCTTCTCTGGGAGTGCCTCTCCAAACAATGGAACTACTGCCGTGCATGCTTCCTCAACATCTCATGGCTCGATTCATGTACTGGGAATGATGCACCTACTCCCTTTGAGTCTCATAATGTGTTTGCCTCCTCTACTGGATCTATCACCATAATTGTGCTATAGTCGGTCTTGACTAGTTGTATCCATTATCATCAATATTAATAACACAACCATTGTCTATGGGGGAGAATGTGAACAATTAGATTCCTCCAACATCAATATTAATATCGTCCTCAACTTCCAACAAATGGTGATGAATAAACTTCAATATATTCATGCTCTCCCCTCCTACAACGTCCTTTTCCTATGGTCATTCACATCTCGATTGGTTCATTTCCATTTCCACTTCAACATGTAGGCGTAAGGCGGTGTTGGTTGATGGGAAGTTGGAAGATATAAATATAGACATAAGTTGCAAGTACATTGTATCATTCCAATCACATTATTTAATCGAATTATATATATATATATATATATATATATATATATATATATATATTATGCAGATATCTCAACTTGCAAGTTTCCATAACTGCATGGTGTAACGTTGACTCCATTTAATTCAAAAGTCATCTCGACCACGTTTATTTGCTGGTGAGGAATTTTGTTCTCTCAATTATGAAAGACAACCCAGTCAAATTCAAGGTTCACATTTCAATATCTGCTGAAAAAAGGTGTGCAACAAAGAATAATTATCCCCAAGCCACTGATCAAGCTGCAACATCCATAAAATATTATCAACATGAAAGAGGACAACACATCTCTGCTATAGAGTCCCAACAAACCTTGCATGCAATTTTCTAAAATTCTCCCGCTTAGTTTTTTTGTTATAGAACTTGCAACTCTTACAAATTCACTGGTGAAGGAAATGGCCTCTATATTGGTGAGAATAGCTCTAGAATGAGAAAGAAATCTCTTCATTTTCTTGGGCCCTCCCATGAGGGATTCAATCCCAGTTCTACTCTGATACCATGTTGAATTTCTATATGAGATGATATGTGAGATCAATCAATTATTAAAATGATGAATGTGCCATATATAAAGAACATATGGTGACCATTCATGAAAGGATGCATCCCTTGGATAACAAATAACTACTTATTTATTATATATATTTAATACACCTCATATTATAATATAATAATTGTATTATTAATTATCAATCTAGGAGAATGTCTTCCTGATGTTTCCCAAACATCAACACCCCTTGGTCCACGACTTGGTTCCAAGGTGCTTCATTGCAAGTTTATGTAGATCATAGTTCACTGCAAAAACCAAGTCTCTTCTTCCTCAAGTCACGATGGGACACCTGACTCGACCTACATTGAGTCATTTGCCTCTATCCAAGGAGTCACACGACCTTGGGTCACCCCACTCCCTGAATGTGCAAAACCTATCATATTGTGCATTGTGTCTTCATAAATTTATTCATTGTGAAACTGCTATGATACCATCTGTCATGCGCCTGAGAGTCATGCCCAAGTCCAACCTTGGCATCTCATGGATGTGCGACACCATAGTGGTTCTCACTTGGTAGCTTGGCTCAACCAAGGATACTTCACCCAGACTATGCCTCTTCACCTAGAGCATACCCATACTTTGTTCTAGGCTACGCATGAGTCACATTCTTACTCTATTAAACTTAGTTTAATACTTAAACATTATTTAACATTCTTTAATACTTAGTCATTCTGGCATACAACATAAAACATGTGAAACAAAAGAGACACAAATATAGTGCGGGTGGCACCAACGATGCCTAATACCTGACTTCATTTATTATTTTGTGAAACATAAACTATGCATTACAAAGAGGGAACTATTTTCCCAGTTACATATATGGGAAGAGTCTCATGACTCTTCTCTATACAATATAACTATCCATACTTGTGGTGCACCCTCAACCTGTGGTGCACCCCACTTGTGCGCCCAACCTCGGACTACTTGATGTCTCTTGCCTTCACACGTCCTTGTAACTTTGGTTGTGCATATTGTGCTCTTATATAGACTCCAAGGGTTACCAATGTGAAACTTTGTGTACTTCCCTTCACGAATCATCACACTTAACCAAACCATCACGCCACTTCATGGACTTGGTGTGCCAAAAATAGCCCATCCTCCCACCAACCATCATGTATCTTGGAAAAATGTGCCCCATCCTTGGGCACATTCCCCTTTTCTTGTGTTGTTCCTTCTACTAATCATCATGACTCTCCATGGGTGGGTCTATGGGGTCGTCCAACCTCTCTGGTTCACCCATGCTACCAAGGGCAGATGGGTCCACTCCTTGGGTGTGCTCCCAAGTTTCCCTTCCCTTTCCTAAACGCAACCCAAGTCTTCATTGTCCATCGCAAGGGAAGTTTGTGTGCCCCCCTAGGCTCGAACATCACCATCGTTCCCCAAGGTGCTCCTGCCCATTCCCATAACACAAGTTCTTTCCCATTCTGCTATTCATCCATCACATCATTGAATCTTCCTAAGGAGCACACATGCTCAATGGGTGTCACAAAAGGTCTAATGGCCTAATATCACACAAGAATTCTAGCCTAAATATAAATTCATAGGCACTTTGGCCCCAAAAACCATAAATACATAAGCGCTCTGGCCCCAAAACATAAATACATAACCCACTCGCCTTCTCCTACAACTATCCTAATTTCCACCATCTCTCTTCCACACACCTGCCCGACCCAAGGAATGTACCCCTTCACTGCTCTAAGTCCATCAGGTTGTACCATTCATTTATCAAATCCTATATGTCACAGGTAACTGAGAATATCACTATTGGGATCTCAAGGGACTCGTTGCTAGGAAAACCTACCAGGAAAAATAACTAGTAGAAACCTTGTTTTTGTAGTGCAAATCACACAAGATTTCACTCTTCAGGCCTGACAACCTGGTTCTTCAACAACGCAACTCCCACACAATTCACTCTTGAGTCTTGACAACTTGGTTCTTTTGCAATACTAACAACTTGTTTCCTCTATTCTCTTCTCTTCTCTTCTATATTTTTTCTTCCTTTCTTTACTCACCCTTTAGGCTCAAACATCTCTTTCACTTTTATACAGTTCCTTGGGCGATCCATCATTTTCCAAGGTGTCCTTGTGAAAGAGAATTCCAAATTACTAGTAGAATTCCACTAGCAACCTTTAACCTGTGGAAATCGCCTCATCTACATCATATGCATATAGCCAATATGAGACATCGTCATACAATTTTCAATTATAATTTTTCAAATATTTTTTATACATGAAAACATAATTTCCCAAGCATGAGTTTTCTGCTCATAATTTGTTTGGATATTGCAACAACAAATATCAATATTCCTTATGGGCTTACATCCATGCAATATCCAAGACCAAACTTCTTGCAATTTTCTCAATTTCCATGCAGCCAAACAAACTGTTAGCATATCATAACAATTTTCAATTATTAATTTCTCAAATCTGTTTTATATAGGAAAATAAAATTTCCAAGGATGCATGATATTTCTACTCATTACGTTTGGCTCTTTCAATTGTATATATCATCCTTCCTTATGTGATTACATCATTTCCATATCCAAGAGTAGTCTACCTGCAATTTCTTCAGCTTTCTTGCAACCAAACAAGTTGTTAGTATCTCATGCACAATATCATTTCACTACAATATTTTCATTCAACCCATGAAGCAATTTTCATAATTATATTAATCTAAAAATTCCATCACTTCCAACTATTATTCATATTAAATGGAATGAAACCATCATTCATCACATATGCATTACCATCGCCCAAAATTCATAATGCAATGAAATATTGCCAATAAATAAAACCAATGTGCCAATACCCATGGCCACATTTACCCAATGCATCCTTGCATTGACTCCAAAATACCATATATCCATGTCATGTATTCTACCATGGTGAGTTGGGAGGTGTAGAAAATGCCTCAATACATCATCCAAACTATTTCCAAAACCCATCCGATCATTTGGATGCCTTCATCTTCAACCCATACACAACACTAGGAATATAATTCTCTTAGTGCTCTCCCATTTCAGCAAAGAGGTTGTACTCCAAACATCAGTTATATAGGGGAAAACCATTATGCACTTGGATGGTGCTATATCCTTTCCATATCCAACTTCAACAAATCCTCACACATGGCCATCTCTAATGGAATTCATTACTACCGCAAGAGTATGTCTCTTGTCTTGACTTGGTTATGATCTCATAACCAACATAATCTAATATGCAATTAAATTTGATCATAAATGCATTCAAGCATTACATAGCATTTGTGTACTCAAGGCCTTATGCCTTTTCATCAATTTCAAATATTGGAAAATTTAGCTGAGGAAATTATTACCTCAATTCCCTTAAGAATTTATGCATCATAAACAACCCCAAATACATACACACTTAGTTATTATTACATTAATTGATGCTATTTGGTTCAGCTGATATTTTGTAGAAGCTTACATGCTCCCTTTATTAACCTTTTGACCAACATCTTACCATCTTCAGTTGTCTTCATGTGGATGCTTTTCATATGCAACAACATCATCAACATCATCTATTTCCATGTTATAGGCATTTCCCTGGATACACAATCCATCATTTGTCATATTCAATTAATAAAGATAGAATGCATGTGCATGAAGTGGGATTGATAATATTTAATGCTTAATGCATATTGATGTGCATTAAGCATTAAATATTATCAAGCCCACTTCATGAACATGCATTCTATCTTTATTATATGTATCATGCATCACTTCTATCATGCACTCCAGTGCATATTTATTTATTTTGTTGTTGTTGTAGATGCTTGTCGTTGAATATCTGTAGATCCTTGTCACTTTATGCTTTGTCATTCTGATTATCTATGCACCATTGATCCCTATTTTTAACCTTCTATCCAAGCCTCACTTGGTCATTCTGCATTTCCAGCCACTAGATCCACTAGTGTTGTCATCTCACAGTTGCTTCCTTTATGGATAGAATCTTGTCCCAACATCTTTTGTCTGAAATTCTCAATATTCATAGTGTTCTAACATGCACTACTCCAGTTGAATAGTAAAACTACAATCTAATTAACCACTCCATGTTTCCTTGAACAAAGTAGTCTTTAAATACCATCCTCATTGATTGGAATTCCAACATTCTGATTTTTTTTTTATGTCATATTTTCCAATACCCTTTGTTATCCATGGATTTGCTCAATTTAAATACCTATCTTCACTTCATTGAGTGATTCATTGTGAAGCACTACTTGGCCACTCAAGACCACTCTGCTACAAATGGAATGATACACTCCTCAATTTGCACCTGTACCCTACTTCCACTGCGCGCTATGATAATACAAGAAATTTTCTTGCTCTAAATACTTTTATACACAAGTAGCTAAGTCATAGATTAACAGTTCATTTTCCCTACATTCCTATGCTTGCACATAGAGATGACTCATCCACTCCATGAGTCACACCTCATCTCATGATATCATTTTTCCTTCTCTTGCAACAAGCTTTTTATCCTTCACTACATTTCTACCTTTAAGGATGTGAAGTTATCCTTAACTCCCTATGCATGCTATGTCATTCCTCACATGTTGGATTCATGATCTATGTGAGGATATCCATTGAATTTCCTTTGCAATACATTCAGAATTTGTAGCCGATGAATACTAATCCTGTCTCTACTATTATGAGTCCTTTTTCAACCTTTCAATACATGTTTTTCATCCCTACACTTATCTATGTAGCTCTTTGATTCCTCAAACAATTGTACAATATTGGTCTGCTTCCTTGTACAATTGACATAGTTCCTTTTAGGTTCCATCTCTTTTTCGTACCATTTCAAGTATAGAACCATTTTTCTTCCTTCTATGTCTTCTTAGGAATTTCCTTTCGGAATACCACTTCCCTATTTGTGTTCTTCTTGACTTTCCATCCCATTCTACCTTGGAAATACACTCAATACCCTTGAAATGTAATCAACATTCTCTATATGCATCAACAATTCCTTTTCATTGTTTTCATAGTTCTTTGAGTATTGCAATATACTCCAACTATCTTGGAATCCACTTATGATACCTTTTTCCACTTATCTCAACTATTCATGGACTTTGTCCAATTCTGAAATCCAATTATTTTTTATGGATTACCTCTCATTGGAGTCTAATTTCTTCCATCTAGAAAAAATCTACACATACTGGAATTTTCACTCATCCATCCACTGAATGAATTACCCTTACACCTTTTCTCCATTGAAAACTCTAACAAAGTGGATGTATTTCTCTAATTATTCATAGAAAAATTCTTGGAGACAATGAACCTTACCATCATATCTTCATTATGGCCTTGTTTATTATAAAACTATCTTCTTGAATTCCTAAACCCTCATGGTTTCAACTAGATTCATATCTTACATTGGGTAAGGACTCAGTTGGTTCTCACACAAGATAACCATGTGGTATGTTATGACTCATGATTTAAGCTAAATTAACATGATAGTGTAACACCTTGTTTCCCCCAGTTTGTAAAAATAATTGGACTGGCCAAGAACTATGGAAAACTCATAAATGTGAATATGTGATGTAAATGGACCTTGAGGAAAAGGTCAATGAATGTGAATAACATTATGAATTTTATTGCAGAACTGCTGAGAGGGGATGTGCAGAAAAAGAGACCACGATGGCGGTGGAAGGCACCTGGAAAGGTGGCTTTAACTTCCACCGAGAATTAATACCGTATTTGGACTCCACTGGCCCGGAGAACCAAAAGCGGCTCGCTGGCCCCGAATTAAATGTCTCGCAGGCTGGTAGGTAGATGGCTTAATGAGGGATGGGAGGTGAACCACCCATCCGTAGAGCCGTCAATCCTGACCAGCGCGAGGGTAATCACGCCACACGCAACCTCGCAAGAGGATAAGGTGTAGGGTAGAAACGATTGGGGGGAAGACGCGAGGGGATAACTCTGGCATTATGCAGAGTGAGTGATAGCAAAGAGGAAGGATTGCAACCTTCGCTCCTGGTCACTGGCAAACAAAGACGCAGTCTCACAACATCGTGGTCTCAGCTCGGGGGTGGCTAGTGGTAAATCCGCTGGGATTCACTAAGCCTATGGTTGGGTGGAAACGAGCACTCCTCTCAGCAGTTGCTTGACCCTGGTGTTATTTATGATAAGTGTTTAGCCTCTGGAATCTTGACATATNGAGACCACGATGTTGTGAGACTGCGTCTTTGTTTGCCAGTGACCAGGAGCGAAGGTTGCAATCCTCTCAGCAGTTGCTTGACCCTGGTGTTATTTATGATAAGTGTTTAGCCTCTGGAATCTTGACATATATACATATATGTTTATTTCGATAATTATGCTCATAAGTTGTGAAACTGTGAATGATTTCATTATAAGAATGACTGTATGGTGTTTTGATCAGTACTAGCAGTTGTATACTTATATGGAAAGAATACGTATGGTTTATGTTCTCATGAATTCGTTATTTGTGTGCGTACTGGTCTAATTTAGACTTCACGTCTGGTTCTCAGGAGGACGACATCCTTATATACCTCAGGTAGTACCCTGAGTAAATCTCCCCATAGAAATACCTTCCTTGAAAATCCCATCAAGAACCGGGAAGGCGGTTGTGAAGGCATAAGGCCTTAGTAATCCTGCATGAGGAGGGACGATCCTCTTGAAAACTGAGATGACAACATAAGGATGAAATATCGAATCGATGGATGAGATCTCATCGGGGAATCTATGGTCACTCATGACCATTAGATTCGGTAAGAGGAATCTGGAAAGTTAAGTGCCTTAACCTTAATAGGTAGTGAATGACGGACGAGATCCCGTCGGGAAATCCGTGGTCGCATACGACTGTTAGATTGGTAGGAGAAAGTAGGGGTGTTAAATTCCCTACTACTTAGTTTCTCCGTGACTTCATGGATAGCAAAGAGATTGGGACCGTAGATCCCTAAGGTCCATGAGAGTATCCGGACCGTGGATCTTTCCACGATTTGGAAGTCGTGGGAGAGCCCACGAGTTAGAAATCTGTCTGAACCGTCAGACCTCGACTGAAAAACCCGACAGCTATTGGATTTGTCAGGAGATACCCGAGGGTTAAAACCCCAGTGAGTTCGGGACTTTCCATTGTGGAAACCCTAGGATAGATCTGGACCGTCCGATTGACGGAGTCCACGTGTCAAGAGATCACCCCTTTCAGGAAACCGGGAGTCGCAAAATTGGGAGTCTTGTTGACAATAGTTCGGGACTTTCCATTATGGAAATCCCGGGATAGATCTGGACCATACGATTGACGGAGGCCACGTGTCGTAAGATCACCCATTTTGGGAAATCGGGAGTCAGGAAATCGGGAGTCCTATTGACAAGAGGTTGGGATTTTCCATGGTGAAAACCCCGGAGTATATCTGAGCCGTCCGAATGATGGAGGCCACGCGTCAAGAGATCACCCATTTCGGGAAATCGAGAATCGTGGAATCGGGATTCCTGTTGACAAGAGTTCAGGATTTTCTATGGTGAAAACCCCGGGACAGATCTGAGCTGTCCGATTGATGGAGGCCACGCGTCGTGAGATCTCCCATTTCGAGAAATCAGGAATCGTGAGATCGGGACTCCTGGCGACAAGGGATCGATATTTTCCTAGGTGGAAACCCCGGAGCAGTTGTGGACCGTCCAATTTAAGGAGGTGACGTGTTGAGAGATTACCCGTTTTGAGAAATCAGGGATTCGGGAGTTCCGTTGACAAAAACTCAAAATCTTGCCTTGATAAATCCCGATCCATAATGTTGAGACAATAGCATGTGGCTAAGTCCCGATGGATGGACAAGATTCCTTCGGGAAATCTCAGGGTCCGTAACGACCGTCCGATTTGAGGAAGAGATGCCAGCTTTACGTTGGGGCGCGAGCACGCATTAGGGTAAGTTGCGAGCAGATATGGATGGTGATGTAGGAGCATCTCTCCATGTCAGCTAACCAGCCGGCCAACCACGTTAGCGAATTCAAATCGCGTGGTGAAGAGAGGCGCAGCCTCATTTAAAATCTGAATTCAATGTAATTAAATGCTTAGGATGTTGAGCCGTGAAGCCATGCCTTTGCGCAGGCTATAGATAAGATAGGCCTTTAATGTTTGTAAGGCTGAGATCTAGATCCAGATGCTGGACTAGACAACCCATTCAATGTAATTGAATAGGGTAGGTAGGTTGGAGGGAAGCGCTTGAAGAGCCCCCTCAGGTAAAAGAGATTTAGTATCTCATTTTGTAAGGGTAAGATATAAGAGGGAGAGAATTAGAGTCTGCGAGTAGAGAGTAGAAGAAGAATCCGAGACCTTGTTACAGGCCATGCTCAGGAACACCTTTGTAAAGAGGCATTTTTATTAATATAAACAGAAGCAGTTTTTCCTGCATGTATTTCTGTGTTATGTGGATGTCTGTGAGTGTTCTTCATATGATATGAATGTATGCTGTAGGTTTGCATTTCCAGGAGTGTGTTTGATTTTCAGGAATAGAAGTCTTTGAGGCTTCACACCAGGAGGGTGTGATAGAACGCTGCGGGTTCTGATAGCCGTGCATAGAGGTGCATTTCTAAACACTGCGGGTTCAGACAAAGACGTGCTGCGGCAAAAGAAACTGAAGTCAACAGCTCAGGAGGAAAACCTCAAGGTTGCTGAACACCTTGGAGGCAAGGTTGTGTAGGAAATACACAATTGCAGAAAGAAGCTCTGAGGAGTTCTGTGAAGCTCTGCCAAGTGGGCATTGAGCAGGTGCAAGGAGTGCACAGGGAAGAACTCTGTTGTGAGTTTAGAAGAATCAGGATCACTGAGGATTCTGTGAAGCTCTACCAAGTGGGCATTGAGCAGGTACATAGGTGCACAGAAGAGTATAGAACTGCTGAAAGTTTTGGGAGAAGATACTCTGCCAGGTGGGCATTGAGTAGGTGTGCAGACAAGCACATAGAAGAGAACTCTTTGAGTTCTGTATTTTGAGGAAAAAACCACTGAAGGATCTTCACAGGGTTGTTGAACACCCTGCAGACTCAGCAAAAGGTTGCTTGAGTAGAAGGATAGCCAGGAGGGCATCCATATTTCTCCATCTGCAGGAGAAGAAAGAAGGACAAAATCCCTTAGGGGACTGAGTGTTTGAAAATCTCAAGAGAGATCGCACTTTGAGTGCGTGAAGACTCTGTAGAGGCACATAAGTCAAAGAATCCCTTGGGGATTCAAGGGGAAAAGCTCAAGAGGAACAACGTCATGGAGAACGCAGGCGAGGCTTAAAGCGAGGGGCTTGTAGAAAAGAAAGGAAAAGGTTGAGGCCTTTGAGAACTTGTAATTATTCCAAGCGCTGGGAAGTAAGCGCAGCAGCTCAGGAGGGAGCAGTATCGGCCGTTGGAATAGCCAAAAAGATCTGGACTGTTGGAAGGTTTTTCACGTCCAGGAAGGAGGCAGGAGAAGTGCACAGAAGGGGGAGATCGTGAGCCGTTGGATCTCATTCAGAAATCCCGTCAGCCGTTAGATTGGATAGGAGGTGCACGGGGTTTAACCCTTCTCACGCCAGGAAAAATTCCCGTCAGGCATCGGGATATCAGCGTTTGTGAAATCGGGAGTCACCAAGACAGGAGATTGGGGATTTCCATGGGAAAGGTCTCGGAACTGATTTGAGCCGTCCGTTTGTGGAGACGTGTGGTGTAGATCGAGCGCCCATCGGTACTTTGGCGCATCGGAGTTTGGCATTTCGCGAGTCCTAAAGACGAGGCGTCTGGGACATCAGAAGTTGCAAAATCGCGAGAGGAGATCAGGACCGTCTATCTTGAAGCAACGCGTGGTAGCGAGCGAGGCCTTTGGGAAAAGTCCCGATAGGAGAGCCACGTCGAAGAATTGGGAATCGAGAATCTCGTGGACAAGAAGTCCATACATTTCGGAATTGCGATGTCCAAAACCCCGACGAGAGGTAAGACTGCGGTCATGGGGATAGTGGTCATATGGGCCAGGATTATAGCCAGGAGGGCTAACGCGTAAAAGGCACATCGGTGAATTTTCTCAATGGAGATCGGGAGATCGCGGGGACAGAGGTTCGTGACATCAAGGATCGTGAAACCCCGAATCTCGACAAGGAATATGATTGCGGTCATATAAGAGGAGGTCGCGTGGACTAAAGGCATAGCCAGGGAGGCTAAGGCAGCAAAGGTGCGTATCGGGAGATCAGAGTTCGGGAGTTCGAGAGGATAGGAACTCTCGACATCGGGAAACAAGAAACCTCAAAGCCTGACAGTATATTTTCCTTGTTAAGGTAAAGGAAGCGGCCAGAGTACAGAAGGTCGTGAGGAAGGAAAAGGACCTGTGGATCGGGTACTCATCGAAGATTCCAACAGGGAATGAGAAGAGCCGCTTCGGCTCAAGAAGCTGAAAAAATTGATCCTGTGAGTGGACGTAGGAGGCGTCTACATTAGATGGCCAGCATCCACCCGCCCAGATCTATGGTTGAGGATGCATTCCAGAG
>JASDQU010012396.1:65438-82793 GCA_032191745.1 Picea mariana
GTCATAAGGATCATAGCAATGCCAATCACATCTCATCATCAATATTACTAAACATGTGCATAAAATCCCTAATAAATCAGTTAACATCTCAAAGACTTTACAGAAGCCTACAATACTAGTCTGGAGAAAAGGACAAGGCGTCCTATTGGACTAGTGTCTACTGGAAAAGGAAAGTTCCTGAAAGACACCTCATCCAGACCATGTAAGTGGGTGGCATGGTCAGGGGATGTATAAGCATCTGGGTGCAGTGAAGGCCAAGGATGCAAGATATGTTACCTGTGGGTGCCTTTGTTAGAAGATGAGCTGTACCCGTCATGGATGCATTTTTTCCAAGCCCATTCTTGCCTTTATTCTTTTTATATTTTATTGTTTTTTTCTATTTTTTTCTCAAGAGCTAATCAGGGGACACTTCCCTGGCATGGTGACCAGTGATGGTAGTGTTACCCACAAGTACTTTCACAGAAATGAGAAGGTTGGCTCGTGATGAGACCCCCTTTCCCTTGGCCATGCAACCAAAGGTCACTGCCCTGGCGTGGTAACCAGCTGGTGGCAATGTCATACTGCTAGGTACCCATGGACCTAATAGGCTAGCTCGTGATGAGACCCCATATCCTTTGGTTAGGCCTTGTTTTATTACTTTTTAGGGTCCCTCTTGTTTCTTGGTGAGAATCCATTTATTGCTTTCTCGGGGATCCTTGGGCGAAGCATATCGAGGTTTTATTCTTAGGATTTTATCTTTTACCAGTTCGCTTTTACCTTTTGGGCCTTTAGACCCTTCTTCCCACTAGATAAGATGCAATCCTGAAAATAGGTCAACCTAGTGCCTTGACAAGTGGAATGGGAAAAGTGAGTGGGAAACAAGATGAAACAGTGGTAATATGATGGGAGAGAATGATGGATTTTCAAAAATCCTCCCAGTGGCAAACCAAAACTTACAGACACAGGCTTGCTAGGGCACCCTGTCAATACCCCCAAACATGGTCAAGTGGGCAAGTGTAAGATCCAAGCAGTTGTTAGAAATAAAATGAATCATATGCATACATTCAATGGTTTTGATGATGAAAGTGACACATACCATGATACCTGAACTAATTACCTCATGGAGCAACAACCTTCTCTGACACAGGACCAAGCCAATGGTGATGGATGCTGCTGCTGCTGACAAGATAAAGATGCCAGAAGAAAGAAAAGGTGGGCCCTCCAGGGCCATGCTAAAGTCAATCCTGCTCTCAGTACTCCATGTCTAGGACCTGTGGGCCTCGAGACATGATCTCGTAGTCATCCCTGAAAGTAGGGGATAATAGGAACTACGTTGCTTGTGATCTAAAACTTAGCATTGTAATACATGCATTGAAAATGTGGTGACACTAATTGTTGTGTAGGAAGTTCATGCTAATGACAAAACATAATGGGTTGAACTATTTATTTGACCAACCAAACTTGAATTTTAGGAAATAAATATGTTTGAGATTCATTTGTGAGTCTCATTTTGAGATCAATAACACAAAAGGGAAAGAGAATAGGGATGCAAATGCCTTGAGTAGGAAAATGAACATGATGCATGTAGTAGCTACTAGTGTTTGCAAATATAATTTGAATATTAGTGTGATAGAGTCCCTTTCTATTGATGAACATTATGTCCAAGTGATACATGGAATGTAGCAAGAAAAAGTGACACAAAAGTATGAAGGTTACCAACTAAGTGATGAAAAAATTCTTGTTTAAAAGGATATAATGTATATTCCAAATTCAATGGAGTTAAATACCATTGTCATGGATACAATTCGTAAGAGGGTATATTTGTGTCATCTAGGCTACCAAAAAATGATTGCTACAATAAGAAATCAATATTTTTGGCCTAGAATGAAGAATATGTTGCAAAATACATTACAAGATGTATGACATTGTCAACAAGTCAAGGTTTAACATCAACATCCAGTACATTTGCTACATCCCTAGCCACTTATGGAATGGAAATGGGAGGTCACAACATTGGACTTTATTACAAGAATACCTAAGATAGGAACACAACATGATGCCATCATGGTTGTAGTAGATAATTTAAGAAATGATGCTCATTTTATTCCTATAAAGTCTAATCATAAGGTAGCATACATTGTGAACATTTTCATGTGAGAATTTTTTAGGTTTCATGGGATTCCTACTACAATTGTATCAAATAGGGATTCAAATTTTACTTCAAAATTTTAGAAAGTAAATTTTGAAGGCTTGGGCACCAAGATGAATTTTAGTACTACTTACCATCTACGAATGGATGGGGTATATTGAGAGAGTAAATCAAGTACTTGAAGACATGCTTTGCATGTATGTGATGGATAAACCATCCAAGTGGGAGGATAACCTACACCTTGTAGAGTTTGCTTATATAAATGGGCACCACGAATCACTAAACATGAGTCCATTCAAGGCTCTAAATGGTAGAATATGTAGAAGTCTAGTTAGTTGGGATAACCTAAGAAATAGAATTGGACATGGACCGGAGATGCTCAAGGAAATGGAGAAAGAGGTTGCCAGGATTGAGCATAATCTGAAGGTAGCACATTATAGGTAGAAAAGTTATAAAAATAATTATAGTGTGCACACAGAATTAAAATTAGGGATATTGTGTACCTTAGAGTGAAATTGAGGAATATTTCCTTGAATCTTGGAAGTTGGCCAAGTTGTCACCTTGTTATTGTGGGTCATTGAGATCCTAGATAAGATATGGTTAGTTTCATATAAACTTACAATTCATATTAAAAATATTTCTTTACTTAAGAAATATGTACATGACCATGACCATGTGATTGATTGGATTATTATCTAAGTGGAAGTAGAGGGAGAGTTATAGAAATATCCCTTATGCATCCTCGTTACAGAAGACACATTGCTTCAAAACTAAGAAATTGAATAGGTAAAGTTTCAATGGAATAAATTTGGTTTATATGAAGCTACATAGGAGTTGGAGGATGGTGGCATATACATTTTCATTCTTATTGCAAGTGCACCAAGGAAAATGCAATTCCAAGGGGGAGGAGAAGGATATATCCCTATTTTGACCATTTAGATGTTTTGGATGAAATTGTAAATAAGTGGATATATTGATGGGAGTCAAGTTATATGAATGAACTCATGTGAAAATGACATAAATGTCTTATATCAATTACTAGTGTGGTGCTCAAAGATAAGGCCCATCTAGTGAATGTCTAGGCATGTATTTCGATACACCATGAGGTAGGTCTTTCATGGTATATGAAAAAACCCCAACCAGAAAACATTGAATACAAGTGGCATTTGGACCTTCAATGGATAATGAGAGTATGAGAGAGGCTATGAGTCCAGAAGACGGGAAGATGAAAAGGGTACCAAAGGGATGAAAAATAATCCTAAGATTCCTAAGTTTCCTAAGTCTCCTAGCCTTCATCTATTCATCATGTTTCTTACTAAAATCCCTAATTACCAAAAATTGAATTCCAATGGTGTTTTGGCCTTCCATAGTTA
Source organism: Picea mariana (assembly GCA_032191745.1). NCBI lineage: Eukaryota > Viridiplantae > Streptophyta > Pinopsida > Pinales > Pinaceae > Picea > Picea mariana. Next base: position 68,940 of record JASDQU010012396.1, read on the forward strand.
TGAGAGCACGAGGGTTGAGTATTAGCTATGAGGAATGTAAGAGACCCCATCCTTACAGAAACTCAAACCATCAATTTCCCCTTCCCTCTCTTCATGAAAAATTCAAATTGACCAATATATTGTCTCATTCCACTATATTCATGTTTTTGACAATTGCTCATGAATTCTCATGCGTTGTAGGAGAGCATTCACAATCACCATGCGCAACTAGTTGAACCATTTTTCATATGTAATGAACCAATTTCTTAAAATATCATAATAGAACAAAAGTACACACCATGCACACAATGTGAGCATGGAGCACAACAAGAAGATAGATAAGTTATACAATAACTCCTCAAAGAATAAGAGGACCTCCTCCAAATAACCAAATACATTCATACATCAGATTTCACATCCCTCCAATAATGAATACATGATTGCTATATATACCTATTCGCACATACACATGAGGCCCCTTTACTACTAGGTCAACCATATTACATATATATTTACACTTTATATGTACATTTAGCCCCATATATGCCCCCCCTTGGGATCATATCATATACATTTAACCCTATATATTCCCCCTTTGTGTCATAACATAGAAGACTCCTTCAAAAAGATTTTTCCTCAAATCTTTTCAATTAAAGGCTTCAAATGTGATGAAACCAAGTAATATAATTTTCTTATGTTCCTGTTTTCTTTTTTCCATTGATGATGATCTATCCATCCAAAATTAATTTTTTTTGTTGTAATCCTTGGTGGCTAGTTGTTGCATAATTTTCTTTCCCTTGATTCCATGTATTGTTGTTGAAGATTCTCCAATTTGTAGTAGATGTTGGTGTATGATAATATCTTATTGAATAATGGATTTGTGATGCCATATTCCATGAATATTGATGATTATCCCATCTTCTTTTTTGATAATGTTGATATTGATCTTCTTCTCTTTCCTAATAATAAGTTTGTCGATATGGTTTGACATTTGACGGTTTTTATTCATTTTGAACACCCATTTAATCTATATTATTTTCAATTACAATGGAATCCTCTATTATCTTTGCTTGGTCTTTGATTACTCTAGCCTTGGAGATAATACCACCATATTTTGCATGTACCTCCTCTAGATGAAGTTCGATTTCTTGAAGTATTTTTTGGTGACCCTCTTGAATCTTGTATTCTTTCTCCTTTTGAAGTTGCAATGTGACCCCATCTATCAAATTTTGATGTCCTTCTTCAATTATTGTTTGAATTTCTAATTTTACCTCATCATTTTTAGGGATTCCTCAACATTCTTGCAAATTTCCCCTTCAAGTCTTTTAGTAGATTCTTCATCCAATATCCTCGTTTCTTCTTGATTTTGATAATTCTTATTTTCTTCTTTCAATATTTTAACCTCATACAATAGTTTTTTGTTATGGTTTTGTAATCTACTTATATATTCATCTTTATTTTTCAAATCTTCCCTTGACTCATCATTTTCCAACTTTCCTTTGCTAATATTTTCTTGTTTTAAGTTCTTAACCTCCTTAATGAGTGATTCATTAAGGGATTGCAACTTGACGAACTCATAATTTTTGTTTGTAACATATTTTATTACCTGTTGATTAACATTTTGCAATTTGGATATATTTTCTTTTAATTTCTTCAGTTTCACTTGAATTTTATGCATCTCCTCCATTTTTTTTTATCCTTGATCCATTTATTTGAGAAGATTTTTTCAAAATTTTCCCATGAGAGGGAGATTATAATACCTTCACCAAGGCTATACTACCATTTTAAAGCTTCATGATCAAACTTGGAAATGTATTCTTTGCAACATCACAGGTCTGACCAAAATTGGGTGTGCCAAATGAAAGTTATGGTAACTTTCCCAAACCATACTGAATTTTGTCTAATTATGGAGAGTGAACTTGTAAATAATGCCACACGTTCAATATTGGATAAACGATTATGAATTTTACACCCAAAATAACACAAAATTTCCTCTTTCCAATTCAACCAGTCTCATAGAATTTGGATCCTCTACGAAGAAGGTATTCTTGTTTTACTTGGAACACATGTTTGAGACTAGTTATAGGACTATTCAAAAACCATATCTTGCACATGCTGTATCTCCAAAAGTATAATGACCCAGAATCTAAAATTAGTATCCCAAGTACCTTGATATGTCTTATAAACATCCTCCAAGTTTTTCTTTCTAAAGTGGCCTTGAAAAAAAAATTTATAGTGAAAATTCCAAGATGACTTTCTTGAGTAAAAAAAACCATAGGATCAATGCTCTGATACCAAATGTAATGAACCAAATGCTTAAAATATCATAAAAAAATAGAAGTGCGCACCATGTACATAATGTGAGTGTGGAGAAAAACTCCAAGATAATAAGTTATACAATAACTCCTTAAATAATAAAATGACCTCCTCCAAATAACCAAATACATTCATACATCACATTTCACATCCCTCCAATAATGAATACATGATCTCTATATATACATATTCACAACTACACATGAGGCCCCTTTACAAATAGGTCAACCCTATTACATATATATTTACACATCATATGTACATTTATCCCCATATATTCCCCCCTTTGGTTCATATCATATACCTTTAACCCTATATATTCCCCCTTTGTGTCATAACATCATACCCAAGTACCTTTGAGTTCTAGAGTTGCATTCTCATGTTGGGGACTGTGATTGAAATATATACATGAACATATATAGCTAAGGAAGAAGAATCTATGGACTTGAGAAAATATATGGAAGGTTGTAAAGGGATATAGATAATTAGGAATAATAATCTATGGACTTGAGAACAAATATGGAAGGTTGTAGAGGAGTAGATAGGTTGGGTTGTTAGGAAGGAATTCTCATTACTTGTATATTGTTTCTCATTGAGTTCTCTATATATAAGGAATCTGCTAGATTGATCCTTAAGACAAATTGAAAATTGAACTCCTTTTACACACAATGAGAATACTAAAGAGGGAGATGGATTTCCTAAGGGACAATTGAGTAGAGAAAGGAAAATCCTTCTATTATGCATGAGGGTTTTTTTAGCAGAGAAAAGGTATATTCATGGTGTTGTTTCGGCCAGTGGAGAGGAGTGTCATGACTAGGCTGGATGGAAGGTTACTTAGATAGTTATGTGTTGAAGAACTTGTTTGAGTCTCAAAGAAATTGGATTAGGTGAGTGACATGAGAGTCCAAATCATGTTTCCATCACCTTAGTTACCTCATATCTCAATTTGGGGGTGGAATCCATAAGGAATTTTCTACAATTGGGTGGAAAATTTATTTCCAACAATGAGTTTCCTTGGACTAGCATGTTCAAATATAAGTGTTCCATATCTAGTATGATTTGTTGTATTGAATTAATGTTTATAATTCTAAAGTTGAGCTATAATTTCTAATGTGTGAATTGGAATGGAATTTTTGAATGTATGATGTTGTATGCATGATGATTGCATCGACATACTATGATCCTTTATAATTAAAATTGCCTTATTATATTTTTGTTTGAAGCTATATTATGCCTAAGGATTTCATGTGTTGCATTCGAATTTGGATGGAAATGTCCATATGTCAATTTGAATCATTATTCATATTAGTGTGGCCATAGGCCAAGCACCAATATGAAGCAAGACTTTGGAATGGCATCCAATCAACCCTTGTTTAAGTCCTAGAAGAAGTACTTGCGAAGGGGGCCAATCACTTTGCCATTGAGAGAGTCTTTTGAAATAAGTTTAATATTTCAAAGAGATCTGATGGTTCATTAAGGGATAATGAAAGATGTTCCTTTCAATATTTCAAAGAGACATGATATTTCATCAGGACATATTGAAATATGTTTCATTTTAATATTTCAAAAATCTCATTTTGAACTTTTGAAGAGACACGATCGTTTATCGAGGCATAATCGAAAGACATTCCTTTTGATCTTTATAAGAACCCCCGTATTTCATTGGATCATATTGAAATATATTCTTTTGAAGAGCCCCAATGATTCATCAAGGAATATCAAAAGATGTTTTTTAGAAGATCCTTGATGGTTCATCAGGGCATATTGAAAGATGTTTCCTTTTGATCTTTCAAAGAGCCTTGGTGGCTCATTGGGGCATATTGAACTATGTTCCCTTTGATCATTCAAAGAGACCCAATGGTTCATTATCACATATTGGAATATGTTTTTTTGAAGAGCCTTGATGGTTCATTAGGGAATATCGAAATTTATTTCCTTTGATCTTTAAAAGAGCCCCAATGGTTGATCAGAGAATATTGAAAGATGTTCTTTAGAAGAGCCTCAATGGTTCATCGGGGCATATAGAAATATGCTCTCTTTGATATTTGAATATTCTTAATGGTTCACTGAGGCATATGAAAATATGTTCCCTTTGATCTTTCAAAGAGTCCTGATGGTTCATTTAGGAAAATTGGAAGATGTTCTTCTAAAGAGCTTCAATGGTTCATCGAGACATATCGAAATATGTTCTCTTCAATATTTGAATAGATTTAATGGTTCATTGACGAGGTATAAATATGATTCCCAATTTTTTGGTGTCACTTTATACTCTTTCACTTAATTTGTCAGCCTGGGGTTTAGTTTGTACTTATGAGACACTCAGTGAAATATACACAGAAAGGGGACTTTTACCATGTTATGCAAATTACCCAAAATAAATATAAAACTAATTCACACATAAAAAGAAATGGAAAGAATAAAATATGGAGCCACAGTGCTTTCAAACCCCAACCCATCTGGTGGTACCCCTTGGGGTAAGATCTCTGAAATATCATAACCACAGGCGTGTTCACCTAGTGGGGTCACAAGTAAAGTGATTCCATAGCACACATAATTAAAGCAAAGGAATATATCTAACCTAATTTAACTCACACACTAGAATAATAGAAGTAAAACTATTCTTGATTAGTATACCAGAACTAGACTTAGCAGACCATAGAATTCCCCAAATCATAGTTTTGTTAATGATGTCCGAAACACTGCTACAGATAAAGGATGGATATCCAATTTTGGCATATAATGTTAATACATGTAAATACTGATAAGGAAATCAATAAACTGCATAAATCCAAGTCCTAGCATATTCTACTCATCATTCTGCATCTTAACACAGGTGGTCATTACGCATCCTATGGGATGCTACAACATAAAAATCAAACATAATGAAAATAACATGAACTAACAAATATCTAAAAATTAGTATTTAATATCTATATATGCAGAAAATAAAATGATAGAGCCATACCTATGAGTGGGCCCTAGCTCAAAGGTAGGTGTGTGCTTACAACCACTAAGTCACCTATGAGAAATCATATTACACTCCAAAGCATGAAAAACAATATTTCTATTAAATCAAAGTTTGAAAATGGAGCTCTCGGCTCTTACAAGCTATATCAATCTGAGAACACACACACTTGTATCACTACTCATGTCATATGCGCTAGCACACTAGTATATATACAATATGAGAGAATTTGGTTGCTCCAAATATGGAGTGACCAATCCCTATTATGCTGCAAATTAGGATAAACAAATGGAACTTCTATTGTCTGTTGATTTTCCCAAGTATGTGTTGTTACATATAATCCAATTGAAAAATCATCTACCTCCCAGTTTCCACGAATTTCACTTAAATGATGGATGAGTTGGAAAAACAATTTTATGCAAGAGTGTTGTATCTTATCCTAGGAATTTAGCACATATTGAGTGATGGACCTTGTGGTTTATACACATATGTTGAAGGTATATATTTATGCTCACGGTTGGAACCTTGATGAAGGTATAATTCCTAATTAATTTTTATGTTGAATGTTGCAGCCTTGTAGGCTCGTGGCATATGTTGGACATATAAGTATATTAATTTCCCTTGATTTATATTTACGTTGGGTATGTTGATTTATGTTAACACCTTCGTGCCTTTATATGCTGAGTATGTTGATTTAATCTGTTAATTTTGATATATCTTCGTTGTTGAAGCTATTAATTCTTTTAATATGTCGAGTATTGCTACCTTATAGACTTGTGGCTTCTATTAGAAATACATTATTTCCCTTTCTTGTTGATATATCTTCTAAGTTGATACATGCCTAATTCTATAGCAAGTTTCTACAAGCTTGATTCCGTAGTAGGCTGATTTGAAAATATGGGAACTCCACAATTGTATAAACTACTAATGACTTTAAATCTGTGGAAATGGATGTGCAATGACCCCGAGATGAATAATATATGAACCTTTAAAGAAAAAACCTGTCACAAATTGTTCACACATGGGTTTTTACTTCAAAAGTAAATACAGAACATGCTACCTCCCCTAATGTTAATCATAAATCCAATGAAATATTAAGAAATGAAATTGGAAAATCACCTTGAGCCTAAATCCCACATATGAGAATTAAAATGGATAAGACATGGTTATAGGTAAACGATCAAGGATTAAAAGGAAGGAAAATATGTCAAATGATGGTAATTTTTTGGCTCATCATCTCCCCCAAACGGAATATGTTGCATGCCCTCATGCAACACTGTTGCTTCGCAAAAACAAAGCTATAAGGACACACACTGAATGATTCTCCTCTTTTTTCGATGCATACCAATCAATTTTTTTCTCATTGTAATGGCTTCCCTTCAAAGCATAGATCAAGTCATGAGATCTCCTTCAAATTTGCACAAGAAAATAGGGTAAGTGGAAACAAGACTATAATGGTGACTTTGTTGTCAATTAGGTCTATTTGTTGGTCTGCATATTCCCAAAGTATTTTTTTTGGTCTAAGTTTCCATGGACCACCCTACAAGAGGCAATCTGTATCAACTTGATGGATCTCCAACAACTAATAAATGACCTATTTCTCAGCAAAACATGCCAGAAGGAGGTCTGGAACATGGATGTTCTAATATTTTTAGTTGTGGATGCCAATTAATAGGTTGGTAACATAATTGATTCTTGAATAATCTATTAGCATGGAATTATATGTAGTGCACAACATTTCTTTGAACTATGAATTTCACAACCCAACAAGTTCCTTTGTAAAATGTACACAACATGTAAGAAATGATTTGCAATCCTCATACCATATGTAATGTATCCTCCAATGAGTCTCAGATTGATTTCTGCTTGATGGTTCTTGTGGGGTAGCATGTTCATTTCCTTGGCTTTCCCACATCAGATACTTCTTTTTCTGCTGTTGGTTCTTCTGGAGCAACAACAAGGCCATTTTTTCTTTTCTTTTCTTTTCTTTTTCTTTTTTTCGCTCATGTTGTTGGTTCTTATGTGACAACAACAAGACCTTCTATTGTCTACATATTTAGTTTCTTAATTTTTGTCTTCGAATTTTGGATCTTCAGTGTCACTGTCAAATTGTTGTCTTGGATTTTTCATATTCTCTCACCTGTGATTCGTTATAGTAGCCAATTCTAACAAAACAACTATACTTCATATTGAGTTGGCTAGACTCAATATGTTGATTAACTTCAATAATACCAATACATTTTCAAGACCACTATTAACTCATAAGAACCAATGTGAATAAAGATCCACAAGTTTTCATGTTGGAAGAAAACATGCACAAATAAATAAATGAATGTTTGAAAGCTTTTTTCTTAGCCCAATACCATTTTTTAGTAGAACTTCCTCTACACCTCTTTGCTAAGATGTTGGGCCCACACAAACCAAAACAACCAACCACATCATTGTGTCAAATACTTTTTCTCTAAATATGATTTCTTGATGTTGGTTCTTGTGTAACATCATTTACGGTTGATGTAGCAACATTAATGTCCTTACTTGAACATATTTTATTCCTTCTCATTTTGGGACATTTAGGGACGTGTTGTAATGGATTTAAATTATGGAAGTGGAGTAAGATGATGTCATGGTTCAGATGGAGTGGTGAAGGTTTTATATTGACAAGGATAGGGATGGTATGGACATGAAAAATGTTGGCATGGTCCTAGAAGGTAAAGGTGATGGTATCCCTCTCCCCCAAATTGAAGACTTTTTCCATCCTCAGAAAAATAAGAAATGGTAAGGAAGTATGGTAGAAAAGAAAAGAGGCTTAAGTGGTTTTCCAAATACAAATCTAGAGTATTCAATGAATCTCACAAACAAAGAGAAAGAAGAAGCATACTTGCACTTACCTAAAAATTTTGTGAACTTTGTAGCAAGTATATGATTTTCTATAGTAGATTCTTCACAAGTTTCCATAAAAAAAGAGAAACATCTTTGAGAATCTGTACCAAGGACTATAAACAAAATTTCCTTCTGGTTTTGAGATATCTTCATGAAGTTTTGAGGAAAGACCATTTCTACAACAACTTAATCTGCTACAAGTTCTTGTGGGGTGACAGTCTCTTCCTCTTGGAGAATTCCTTCAATTGATTTATTTACTGTTGGAACATAGTTACCAACTTAACGAGAACTCTACAAAGTTCTCGTTTTTTGGGGGATCCAATTTTTTACCCCATTTTTAAAAAATGGTGCTACTGGTAGACCCCCCCCCCCTTTCGTTTTTAGGTGGTCTTTTGATATTTTAAAATTTTCGATCCACAATGTTTCCACATTATTTTTTTAAATGCTTATTTTTCATCTATTTTCAATTTTTTCTATTTTTTTATTTTTTATTATTCAACGATGTTTTTAGTCAAATTTTCACTCTTCTTTCAATCTTAAAAATATTTTTTACCATTTACTTTTTTGAAGTTACGATTTTTCATAGAATTTTGTCTCCTTAATTAATTTATTGTTCCATACTTTTTAAATATACTGAAAAACATCATTTTTAACACATGTTTAGCTTTACTTCAATACATCAAAAAATATTGTTGTTAAATAACACTATTTTTGAATATTTAGCAAAAAAACACACATTTTATAGCCATATATAATTAAAAAACCTATACATTTTGGTACATATTCCTTAAAATAATATGTCAAATAAAACATTTTTATGGACATAATTGAACAAAAAAAGTCAAAATTTTATAAAAAAATATCATTTTCTTTCATATTTTTATACATTTGAAGTAAAAAATGACAACATTTAATAAAATTTTCCAATGTATAGTGATTCACATATAAATAAAAAGAAAAAAAAAATAATGAAAAGATTCATCACAAAAAAACAATAGATACACCTTTATTCTTATTTTAAAATCTGAAAGTCAAAACATTACAGTTATAGCTCATCAAAAATTTGGAAAATTGAGCATCGTATTCAAAGGCATCTTTAAACTAATCAACAATATCATATATCCCAAATTCAACATTCTCAACATACACATTATCATCTTCTTCGATGTCATTTTGTGCTTCCATTGTGTCATTTTGTTCTTCCATTGGTTCTTTGATATTTGCAAGTTCTCCAAAGTGATCATTTCCAATCATTCCTCCTAATGGTACTTGAGGTTTCTTTGACAATTTTTGCAGCTTTGATTCACTAAAATCTCATTTCCTCAAGCCAACTTCTTTCATTTCATCTGGAAGAGTTGGAATAACATTAATTCTTTGTTGAATAAAACTGCACTGCATTGGGCCACTTTCAATGGCTATGCAATTCCTTCCTTTTTGTAGGAAACACACTAATGTTGTACCTAATTACCAAATACAAAATAAATAATAAATTTAGATACTGTAAAAAGACATAAATTAAAAATAATATAATATTGAAGTATGATTTCATAAATATTAGATCATAATTCTTACCTGAACCCGAGAATAAATCCAAAACCCATTCTCCTTCATTTGAAAATGTATCTATAAGATAATTAATTAATGCTTGTGGTTTTTGATAAATGTTAACCATCTCTCCTTTCAAATCTTTTTCCTCATATGTTAGGTTTCTAACCACAACATTGTATACCAATATACTACTAGGAGTCTCTCCATCCTTTGCATTGACAAGAATAGAATTGTAAGAATCATCTTTTGTCCAGGTTGCAAGATGTATACTCTCAAAATCACGTTTAAATGATTATCTATTAGAGCTATGAATATTAGGCTTGTGCCTGTAACATAAATAAGTGCGAATTCAATTAACTTGTGAATTAATATATATTTTTTCTAATCTTAATTGCTAAACATGCACTTTCAATATCTTACCAAATAAACCACATCCTTGTCTTTTCTTTCCCCTTGAAGCTTGATTGTACTAATTCTTGTTGTGTGTCTGAATGAAATACTAGAAATCTCCAAAATGGTGATGTTGTAACTTCTGTAAATCCCATAACCACTTTATTAAAATCTTGGTAAGTACAAGGCTTAGTATCGTATCCAATGGTTTGGATATTATAACCATGAGGGATATCTGCAATAACTAGGGGGTATTATTTTTTAGGAACAATATTTGCAAGTTGTTCACAATCACCTAATATCACTTTATATTGAACAATGTCGAGCCTATTCCAAATGTAGTGATCAAGGGTGTCATCAAGTTGAACATTTTGAACACGTCTCCTTCTTTCTCTTTCAAACTTGGATTTTTGAATAAAACTTTTGAAAGTTTCAGGTTCTCCATCTGCATTCTTCTTTGGCATATTTAATGAAACAAACAAACCTATAGTTATATATCTATAAATATTAAAATATAAATAAATTAACATACAAATGAATAATTTGAATGTAATAAATCAACATACCTTTTTTAATGCAACAAAAAATTGTTTCAATACTGTTGAAGAGCTTGAATTTGGATAGTTGAGTTTAACATCATCCCAAATTTCTTCATTCAACATCTTGACCATTTCCTCTTGTATTCTAATATACACCTTGTGACTAAATAAAACAAAAATAATGTTAAACTGATATTTTAAATTGAAAAAAATAATTTTCTTGTCCTAACATAAATAAAAATAACTCAACAAACTTACTTTTTAAATTCATCACACATTTCTTCCATTGACAATTCTCCCGACCTAACACGTGATAATATAGTTATGATAATTTTATCATCCTTCACTCCTTGTATTGATCTCCAAGGTGTTATAGTCATATCATTTGGAATATTTTTTACGTCAGGACCTGTCTTACTTGTGCCACATATCAATGGTTTAGCCTGCTTAACTATTTGATTTTTTATACTAATATTTTTCCATAGGGTGAAATATCATCTATCAAATCCCATACCTGTCAAGTTCTAAATCCCAATTGAAAATAACTATCCACAACTCTAAATATATCACTTCTTTTGCGATTTTTTTCTTTTTTGTTTTCATCTTCAAGTGAGAATCCTATTTCCATACAACATTACTTCTGAAACTTAACATCAATATTTGATCTCTCCCCATGACATATTTCATAAAATTCATTATGGATAAATCTCACCCTTTGAATGAAAGTCATAGACATTCTGTACTCATTGTCTGTGTTATGATCCCATGTCAGTAACTTTGCTTCTAAATCTATTAAACCAACATAAATTATGCATTTGACCGTCTCAAAAAGAGGATTATTGGGATATTCTTGAATCAATTCTCTTCTAGCCTCTGGAGAATGATTTCCTCCAATCACATAATATTTGTAGTCAAAACATTTTGATCTATCAAATTATTCCCTTGTAGGAACTTCCATTGGGTCAACAAGAAATAGGTAGTCAACCACATGTGCATATGGATTGTACCTAATCAATGCTTTCAAATTGTGAATATGCAAGTGATGCGGTTTTCTGATTTGATATTTTTCTTGCCCTTATGTGGGTTTATAAGTTGTGTCAAATTCAACTGAAATGTGTGGCCATCATCAACTAAGTTTTTCATCCTCATTTCTATTTCGAATGGAATTTTGTGTTGTTTTCATAATACCATCCTCTAGATCAACACCCGGTGTTATTATTTCTCTGCTACCTTTAGGACTTTCACTATAATACTTTGAGCTAATGATGGCTTCTTTAACATTATCAACATTTGTTTTCTTCCTCTTATGATTTAAATGTGTTTCATCTAAATCAATGATTTCTTCATAATCAATAGGAATAGACTCGTCATCAGCCATCACTCTTTTGCATTTATCTTGTTTATTATTTTTGCGAGAAGGACTGATAACCTCATTGGGAGCAATCTCAACAAAATCTTCACTTGGAGTTTCCTCATTTTCAAATGTAACCCTTTTAGGATTTCTAGAATGATGATTTATCTTTCTTCTTTCATGTTCTTCTCTGTCTACTCTTGTAGGTTCAACCTCCATTACTTTATGTTTCTTTTTCCTTCCTTCTTGTGTCTTTTCAATATGAAAAACGTTGATGTTATCCATGATATTATTCTCTGTAGAGTAAATCCACACTAACATATGTGAAAGTCGTTCAGAAAAATCCTGTAAAATAAAATATAACATTTTCATGTTAAATAAAATTAAAACATTACCATGATACTAAAACTAATAAACGACACAAAAATAGAAATAAAAAACTTACATTTCCTTTCTCAATGTCATCAACGATGAATGCACATAATTCTGAAAAACATTCATTCTTGTTATAATTTCTCAATTTGAAACAATATATAAATTTTATATAAGTTCTGCCTTGTTTGAAAAGTGCATAAACAATATCTGTGGTTTGCACCAAACATATATCTTGTAACAAGCCAAGTGCCTGATAATTTCCTTGTACATGTTCTAATTCAACACAATACAAATATATATGATCTCCATTGTTGCCTTGCTTGTCTTTAACAAACCAAGAATATTCCAGTTTGTTTTCACCTTCCACATATTTCCACTCTCTAACATTCTTCATTGCCCTTGATAGCTTAGGTGTTATGCTATCATTTTGTTTCCTAACATTCATGGAGGTTCTAGTTGCATTTTTGGATGCCATTATTGTAGGTCATGATCCATATATATTCATAGATAATCTCTTTCCTGCCATTTACCTATAAGATTANAAAAAAAAAAAAATAGTCCTTTTACATTATAATAAACAAAAAAAAATGTTGAATATAATAACTAATTTAAAAAAAAATTGCCCATATTTAATTTTTTTTGACCCATGGAGTTATTAGGCTTATGCCGGGACTGTGCCTTGGTCATGGGGGACTGGGGTGATGCCCGACATCGCCCCAGCCCCCATGTCCAAGCCCTAGACATTTCCCAATAACCACCATGGGCCAAAACTAAAAACATTTAAGTAGAAAACAATTAAAAAACTAATTTTTTTTATAAAACTATACCTAAATTTGACTAATTTTTTTTTTCAAAAAATATTAAGGGTTTTGTTAAAATGTTTTTAAAAAGTCTCAATTTGTTAAAAACGTTGGGGTTTTTTTAGAAAAAATTAGAAAACATCTAAACAAATTTAAGGTTTTTTAATTTTCGCATGAAAAACTATTATGTGATTCAAAGATAATCTTATAATTGTTGTTTTGGTAAATGGTAAGAATTTAAAAAATAACTAACCTCTGAAATGTTAGATTCTTCTTGGATGTCTTCTCTATGTTTCTCCCTTGTAGCTTGTTCCAAATCCTTTAACGAATACTGCCCAAGATATCACACAATGTAAAAAGATAAAACAAGACTGTGTATATATAACATATATGATATAAATTACTATTAATATGACGAATGTGGGATACATAAAAATTAGGTATCTTATCTACATATATACCTAAAATTATATGGATCATCAATATGTTTAATGAATGTGGTATAAATAAATAAACATCATAACTATTGTATTTAACATGCAAATAATGAAATAAAAGAGTAAAAATTGTTTTTAATTTTTTAGGGAAAATAAACGAAAAAATTGGGGGGAAATTTTGGAGGTAAAAATTTGAGGATTAAATTTTGGAGGGAATATTTTAGGGTGAAATTTTGGGGAATATTTGTTTTTTTTTTTTTAGGGGGGGGGGGGG
>JASDQU010012396.1:82815-102159 GCA_032191745.1 Picea mariana
ATAATTCTGTGTTCTTAGAGAAAAGGGATGGTTTCGTCAGATAAAGAAGATTTTATTTCTGAGACATCAACAAATTGTTCGCATACCTCTTCTGCTAGGACTAGGAAATGCGATAGGAATGTCTGTAATGCAAATGAGGTGTCATATTTTTTAGCTAGTCAGAATTTTGATCATAGTGCAAGAAATTTTATTCAACATGTTCCTCATGAAAGTCCTAAATGAGAGGACTTTGAAGGCACCGATTATGAACATGAGGAATATGATGGTGATAAATCTATTCAACAGTTTAATAGTAATGAAAATAATCAAAATGTAGGTCAAAGTGGAGACTATGATCAATGTTTAAATGATTGGGATGAAAATTTTCCTCCAAGTGAGGAGTTTCAAAGTACTGATGAAGATTTCCAAGGCACCAATGAATATGATGGAGAATTTCCCTCTAGTGGAAATTTTAAAAGTAATGAAAATGATTATGAAAATGGTGGACACTTTTTCCCGAGTGGGGAATTTAAAGACAACAATGTTGGTGATAATGAATTTCCTCCAAGTGAGGATTTTGAAGGCACTGATGAATATTTTCCTCCAAGTGAGGGTTTCAAAGACATAAATGAGAATGATGAAGAATCCCCCCCCAAGTGGAGATTTTAAAAGTAATGATGATGATTATGGAAATGTTGGACAGCATTTCTCGAATGAGGAATTTAAAAGAAACAATGTTGGTGATGATGATTTTCCTCTAAGTGATGATTTTCAAGGTACTGATGAGGATAATGAAGATTTTCCTCCAAGTGAGGATTTTCAAGACAATAATGAGGATGATGAAGAATATCTCTCAAGTGGCGATTTTCAAAGTAGTGAAGATGATTACGCCATTAGTGGACACTCTTTCTCGAGTGATAAATTAAAAGGAAACAATGTTGATGTTGATTTTCCTCCAAGTGAGGATTTTCAAGATACCGATGAAGATTTTCAAGGCACTAAGCAGGATGGTGAAATTTTTCACTCAAGTGGGGATTTTGAAAGCAATTAAGATGATTATGTCAATGGTGGACACAATGTTGATGATGATTTTCCTCCAAATTATTATGTTGATGATGATGTTCTTTATCATTCAGCTACAACAAATCAAGGTGATCGACATTCTCTAGTTCAGTCTCTTGAAAATGTTTTGATTGATACTCCTTGTGGTGATAAGGAAAATCCTTCTAGTGAGGATGATGAAATAATGAAGATATTGCAAAGAAACATTATGTCTAGGACCAGGATTAGACGTTTTTATATAAATCCAAATCATTCTAGTTATATAAGGTCTAGGAAATACTTTCTCACTAAATCAATTTCCATAAGTGAATTGGTTTCAAGTGAATGTTGCCAAAAAAATTGTTTGAAAAGCATGGACTACATGTATGCCTTGAATAAAAGGAAGATATATTTGTGAGTGAAAAAGAGCATGCAAAATTCATATTTTACGGGGTGCATGATATCCACCAATACAAGATATGATTATCACATTGGGAATATTTTATTTTGCAGAAAGGATTTCAAAAAAATTCACTCAATTGGTAATCTTTGTCTATCAAGAGTCCAGACAAGGTTGGAAAAAAATCCTTCATTTTATTCAAAGGTACATCATGGATGAGAGAGTGGGCCATTGACAAACAATACATTGTCATGAATGCATGATTTCTTTTCCAAACATGGAGAGTGTATGTCAGATAGTGACACAATACATATTCTAGATGATTTCTCAAGGAGGGAAATCTACACCTTGTACAAAGGATATGTTGAAGGTGTTGAAAGAAATGGTAATTTTATTACATATGCATATTTTACAATAATATGGAAGAAACAATTCAACAATGTCCGTATTACTAAGAATTCAAGGATGTGTATTTGTAGTATATGTGCTACTCTTAAATCAAGAAGAGGTAAATCTAAAGGGGCAGAAAGAGGTATGTATTTACTATTTTTTTTTTTTAAATTGAATAGTTATCAACTATGAAAACATACGATCAATATTTTCATTTTATGTCATGTGCAGATTCCATAGTCAAAGCACTTCAAGAACATTAGAATCAACAATCAAGTGAAAAAAAAAAGTTGTACAAATATTGGAAAAAGTGTTATGATGCTCCAAACAAATATTTAGGTATGATAATTGATGGAATGGACCAGAAGAAAACACTTCTACCATATTTTGTCCGTACACCCAGAAATTTACAGGAAGAGAATTTCATTCAGTTTCACTTGGTTGGTTGTATGTTTTTCAATGGAAAAATGTGTCCAAGGGTTTACTTCACAACTCCAAATATTGATAATGATGCAAATCTGACCATCTCCATAATTCATTATGTGCTCACTCTCTGGGTTGGAAATCTTCCTCAAGTTCTCTATCTATAGTTGGACAACACTAGTCGTGAAAATAAAAATCAAATTGTGTTTGGATATCTAAGCATGCTTGTTGAAATGGGAATCTTTCAAAAGGTGAAATTTGGTTTCCTTCTTGTTGGACACACTCATGATCATATTGATCAAATTTTCATTCATTTTTCAGTAACATTGAAGAGGAAAAATGTTGAAATTCTACCATCATTGATTGAATGTATTAAGAAAGCATACATTCAAGAGCTCGTTTTTCATATATTAGAAGAAACCATTGACATGCGAAGATTTAATTAGGGATCAGATCGTGAAGAAAAATGTATTGAGCAACTTAATGACATTAGCTTCCAAGATCAATTTTGTTTCAAAAAAATTGATGGGAAAACACTTATATGGAGAAAGCAGTATTCAACTACTACAGAATGGGGGCCTTCATCAGGTTTATCATTTTTGAATTTCATTCCAGATCGTCCAATATTTACATCAAAGTTATTATTTTTACAATCAGTTGCTTAAATCCATAATGCACGGAGGCGTAATAGAGATGTAGATTATTCTGAATGCCTGGAAGAAACAAAAAAAGTTCATTAATGATACATATGAGTACTTTGATGTTGTTGATTCTGTTTGGTAGGAGTCTTTTTTTCAATAGTCAAAGTGACATAATTTCAAGCTCAACAGATGAAGATACAATGTTGAAGACTCCATTTCATTGGCAACAAAATATGCCAAATGAATCTGAAGAAACAAACATTGTTGAAGTTCAACAAGAATCACAATGTGCTATTGAGATTACACAAGCAGAGTAAAGAGAAATGTTTATTGGTTCGTGAAGGTCACGTGCGCAACATGAAGCCATGGAAGACCTTTACAGGGGTTCAATACAAGATATTAAAGAGGGTAGCATGATTGTATTTTTAGCGACTGAAGATCCACATGGTTATCCATTCTGGATTGGAAAGGTTATAAAGATTGAGAAAGAAAATGATGATGTTATTGCAATTGAAGTGCATTGGTATACAACAAGTACACACCCATTCAATGGTGTGTACAAGCCAGAGATGGTGCTTGAGAAACATGTCAATAGAAAGAGAAAAAGAAAGGGTCAAAATACAACGCGTCATCGCACTAACCTCTTAAAATCGGATGATGTTGACATACTTATTTATGACTTCAATTTGAAAAAGAGAGGAACTCTTCGCTCCAAGACAACATAGATTATCAAGAGGTTGTTGCCACAAGAAATAAATGCAAGATGGGAGTTTGTTGAACCTAGTCTTAGATCTAAAAGGCATTTGAAATCTGAAATGTTGGGCATGCATGTAGACTCATATGGTGCATTCATCGACAATAGAGAAGAGTACAGATCATCTATATGTTCATCCAATCATTCATATGAAGACAATGTAGACTCTGATGTTATTTCAGAAACCATAAGTCAATCTGAATAAGTTTATGAAACATTTTATGCATTTTTGATCCATATGATGCTTGTATGGTAACTAGAAATGAACATTAAACTTACCTATGATCTTACATGAAGTTATGCATCTTTTGTTATTTTTTATGAATGATATGTTTTTATTATGGATAATATAATAAAATTTCTTAGCTCATATGTTCTGAATATGGACAATATAACAATACTTTTAAGAAATAATTTGTGTTTCATTCAATGTAACTTGTATTTACTTTTTTATTAAAAGTAAAAAAAATATTAAAAAGTGGTGTTGAATTTTTAAAGTATATTGTGATATTTTCATGGCATTATGTATTACCTTGTGCTTTGAGTGATAATAATATTTAAAAAGTAAACATTCAACGGTTGATTTTATGATTTTGTTTTTACAGTAATGATGAGTTCTTTTACCACTTTATAAAAATGTGTCATTTTCATACCCCAATTTTAGAATGGGTGCTACTGGTAACAGTACTTGTCAATTCGATGGTTGATTTTGAGGTTTTGGTTTTAATGGTACCAAGTGCTAAAAATACGATTTCAAATTATCTAAAATTTTAATGTTTTGAAAAGAAAAAAAAAAAAACATCTTCTTTTTTTAGGTGTTGATTTTAAGGTTTTTTTGAGCTATTGTCTGAGCTTTGAAGGCCATGTTTGAAAAATGTTGTAATTTTGACTCAGGTTAAAAAGTGGTGCTACTTGTAGCACCACTTTTTGATTTGAGGGTTGATTTTGATGTTTTTTATTAAAAAATATGGGTTTTTGGGGCCAGAGTTCTTGTTTTGAGGTCACATTTCTCATTAAGTCAGTAACTTTGTTTTGGTTCCTGTGTGGCAAAAATAGGGATTTCCGAGGTTTTTTTTTGTGTGGCAACCTCAAGATTGGTAGGTGTTGGTTCTTGTGTGACAACACCTATTTCTTTAGCAATCTCATGGTTGGTTCTTGTGTGACAACCACAAGGATGGTATGTGTTGGTTATTTTGTGACAACACCTATTTATTCTCTTTTATGAGCTCCCCCTTGTAGTTAGTTATTGGCTGACAACCACAAGGATTATTGGTACTAGTTCTTTTGTAGAAGTACCAATATTTTCCTTAGAACTTTGTTATTTTTGTTTTTTCTGTAGCAAGGGTGGATATGTGAAGCACTACTAAGGATGAAAACATACTACTATGTTCATAGAACATGGTTAAATGTTTGAGAATGAAGGAGGTGTACTAGATAAGATTAGCAACGGGAAAATAACAAAAACAAAAACCTTTATTGGATTGGCAGCAACAAGCTCCATTTATTCAACAACTATTGAAATTGGAAAGGTAGCTTGGCATTGTAAGTGAGACAAATTACTTTATTGGGTGGGTCGGGAGTGGGCGAAGCAGAAAGTTATGGAGGTATTATGGAGGAAGGAAGTGGGATGAAGTTGCGATGTGATAGCAGTGGTTACATGAATTATATATTGAGGATATTGTTGGCTTTCAAAGTTAACCACATAGGAAAATAAAACTTTATTAACTTTAGCAGGAAATTAACTTTGAGTTGGGAAGAAGAAAATGGATGGGCATACTGTGGCGCTTTAGGTCTTCTTGAAGGGGTCTCGTGAAAGAATGACATTAGTGAAGTAGAAATAGAATTGACTTCTATATCACTAGTATTCAGTTTGAAAATCAATTCTTCAATTGTCTTGTTCTCCGTCCATCTGAAAAGTCTTGATGTTGGTGTTGGTTAATGGATGGAACAATTTTGTAGCAAGTTCCTATGAACTTGAAATTTAGACATAGCTCGTTCAAGAAATTAGAATTACAAGATAGCGCACTAGTTTTCATGTCTTGGTGACATGCCCACGTTATGTTGTTTGTCTTTGAAAATCACTCATTCTTGGATTGACCTGCATGATCCTTCTTTGACCTGCAAAAAACTATCATTTTGCTTGCAACACAACGTGAGATTATGGATGAATATATATATGATGACTTTCTTACTTGAATAAACATAAAAATTATTTTAATAATGAATATAAAACATATCTCTTAAAGGATTCATAAATTTTTTATTGTTACCTGTTGAGGAGTGGTGGCCAACCTGGACTACCTGATAGTAATTCGATTATAAATTCTTCGTCTTATGTCCGATCAGAGTGATTCCAAAGAAAAATTAAAGTATATTAATAGGGATATATCCAATACAAACATGTTTTGAAATTGATTTGAAATGATATATAAAAAATGATGAGAAACATGCTACATGAAATCTATGTTCTTTTTTTCCAGCCTTGACCAATAGTCACGGTTTTTGGCATAAATTTTCGTTTGATGATAGATTGACTTGATTCCAATTGGATATGAAAGTAGATTCATGTAGGTATCTCTAATAGAGACAAGTTTTGATAACTTTCTAAATTGATGGGTCAAATATACCAAAGAACATCCTTGGAAACAAATTTTTATCAATGCAGGATAGGGAGTTAGTAATTAGGGCATAACTTTGTCATACGATATCGGAATAAGATGATTGGTTTGTAAACTACATTCATAGGAGGATACACCCTAGAAACAAGTTTTAAATATCTATCCATTTAGTTACTGAAAATTGATTGTTCGAACTATGTTCTTGGTGATATTAGTGATCCCAAGTTCCACAAGAGTCTGATCAACACACTATTTCTTCCAAGTAATGATATGGGTTCGTGTGAATTTTTATAGGTGTATAATATTCAATGCAATGCATCCATATGAAAAAAATTTAAAATACCCTGCTTCTAAGTTGTGTGATATGACCCTCTCAAAATCTTATGGTTAATGAAAAAATACTTGAAGCAAGAATAAAATCAAATATCTAATTCAAAATGTGGTATAATGATAATGGGATCCTGGCATAATCAATGTGAGAACACAAAGTGTCCCATTATATTTGAGATTGATATAATGAGAGCCTGAAATAACCACCATGTGAGCCACACAGTGTCTCATTATTCATGAAACAACTTTCACATTTTGTTCATGGCATTATGATTCGTGTATAATGATGGTTTAAATAGATGATCAAAGAACACAACCATTATCAAAACATCGAGTAGTGTGCATTTGTCAATATGCCTAGGATCAAAGGGTTTAGGTGTAGGGATAAGATAATCATTGAATTTTTGTGGGTGTGTTTTTCTCAATGTGATTCTCTTCTCCACCAAAATTTGACCTAAATCATAATTTGCAAGATACAATAAATTTTTTGTAGGCCAACTTTGAATGTGCATGCCTAGGACTTCAAGAATTGTAGTTTCAAATATATGATAGTTATTCCACGTTTCATAAATTCAACAATGAAAAACATGCCTCCTTAAAGTTGAATGAAATGGTTAGGGGTTGTTTGTTATAGAATCTAGCTCAAGTGTGGTATGAGATGATGAGATCCTAACATAACCACCGTGGGAATCCTAGAGAATCCACATAGTGTTTCATCATCTAAATTAAAAAATTGATATAATGAGAATTTTCCATGCTTGTCCCAGGAAACTTAGATGTTATTCAATGTATTCCAAATAAAATTAATGGAAGGCTTATGAATTTCATACTACATAACTTCTTTAAACAACCTCTTCCTCCTTCCAAGCTTCCTGCAAAAGAGATTAGTACTATGGGTGGCTCTTACAACACCACAAAATAAAATATTTTTAACTTAAATCATGCATCCTATGATGATTTTAATGCACAATATCTTGAGCAAGGGATATCATAGAGATCATAGGGGTAGTCGATGTTTCCTTAGATTTCCCTTCAACTTAGTATTGATCCTACAATTATCCTAAGGAAAAATCCATAATTCCTCGAGTGCCTCCTTGATAGTGGCACCAAAATGATGAGGTATAAATATGATTCCAATTTTTTGGTATCACTTTATACTCTTTCAATTAATTTGTCAACCCGGGGTTTAATTTGTACTTATGAGACACTCGGTGTAGTATACACAGAAAAGGGGACTTTTACCATGTTATGCAAATTACCCAAAAGAAATCCAAAACTAAGTCACACAAAACGAAAGGGAAAACATAAAAGATGGAGTCACTTTCCTTTCAACCCCCAACCCATCTGGTGGTACCTCTTGGGGTAATATCTTTGACGTTAGAAGATGTCGATGGCATCAATGGATCTCCTTGGACTCCGGATCAAGTTAGGGAGTGGACTGTTATGGTTTGAATGTTTTTGATATTACATATGTGACATATGACTAGATATTATGATGTTGATTGTTATCGTTGACACATTTTGTTGATGGATGCAGGCTCACGATAGCTTGCTAACTAGATTCACATTAGGAGTAAAGGGGTCATGCACGAAAACCAAAGACATTGAGGGAGAGGTGTGGCAGCAGACCCTGCCACAACCTACTAGCACTCTCGCCATGCCTCGAACTGTAGGTTAATGATTACCTAGTTCGAGAGATCCACGATGTCATGAGGGAAGACTGTGACAGTCACTCACGATGATTCTAAGGGGCATGCAATAAGGTAGTGACTTTATTCCTTAGAGGTCGTTAGTGTTCCACAAGGTCACCTAACAGAGTATTGACTCCATGGGTTTGACGTCTACCAAAATCAGTAAAAAGACGAGTGACACCCTTGGAGCACATAATGCATATTGAAGGGCGCGTCGCACGAATAAAACAAGAATGCAAGCGAGTGGCACCCTTGGATCACGTAGTGTGTCTTGAAGGGCACGTCACGATTTTAACTCTGGCAAGTTAATAAATCTAGTACCTAGAAAACTATGCCTCCTTAGGACCCGGTCGACCTTAAAATGAATGATGGTATGAGTAAAGTTTAATAACAAAAAATTCCCTTAAGAAATGTCGCCAAGCCTAGTAAATTTAAAACCTAGGTCTAAGTAGAACATGTGAACAAAAAAAACTAAATGGACATGTAACAAGAAGGGGGTAAATAAAATTCAAACATTAATAATTAAAGTAAAATTTTAATGCATGATTAATTTATTAAAAGGGTAAATTGTTGTTTATATCTAAACTTGCTAAATATGAACTTAGAAGAAAAGGGGAAACTTAAGGAAAAGGGGAATGTCTAACATAGTAGGGAATCTAGTCTTTGGATCCTTCTAATTGTGAAATCAACTAGGTTTTAAGAAAAGAGTCAGTCATTTAAGAAATGTAAGGGAATAAAGGGACACCGAGGAGTGCTTTTAGGAACGATTCTATGTGGGTGAGGGAAATAGAAAAAATTTAATTAATTAATAAATTGATTTTCTGGTGCAACTAAGGGATCATGTGACATGTATACGGGGGAGGTTTATCCTAATTAAATTTAATAAAAATAATCTAATGAGGGTTTGGGAAACTAATCACTAAGAAAACTTTATAAAAAGGATGACGGAGGATGAGTATGGCTCACGTTTGGTATGCGTAAGATTACACTACCGGATTTTATCTTTACTGATTTTTTTTTGTGGGAGTTGGGATACCTGGCTCAGATAATGAGTGGTAGCTTGACCTTGCGAGGCGAGATGGGAGCTAGAATCTATGGTTGTGAGCGTGGCCCCTTTGCGACTCGGGGGATCAGGGGGAAGAAGAGTACCCCTAGCATTGGCTGGGAGGTATCAATGAGGTCTTAATGATTAGCAGGCAGGAGTTGGACGGAACGCAAACATGGGGCAACGACTTCAATTTCTTCACTTTCGGTGATGGTACACCTGTGTGAATTTTGCATTGTAAATTAGTTAATTTCGCTGTATATGAGTCTTTATATTGATGGATAATGTAATGTAGTTTTGGCACAGTGGTTGGGAACCCATTTGATATTGTTGTTCCATTGAATTAAAAAGAATTTGTTCAGTTATTAAGAAGAACTTATGGTTCTGTCCGCTGGTTTACACTCGCTTCCTCACGGGAGTTCCTTCCATTTCCATCCTGATACCCATCCTCTATCTATTAAATTTTGGTATGTATGGATTATAGTTGTGTGCATTTTAAATTCAATTTCCCCCAAGACCTTGAAACTGTTTATTAATCCATTGCATTGTCATTGTAATGGGCGTAATCTTTGTTGTTTATAGAGCTTAACGCTCGCACCCAATTTAATGGTGTATACCTTGTTGTTCTTGAGTAATCCTTGTTGTTTACAGAGCTTAACGCTCACGCCCATTTTAATGGCGTAATCCTTGTTGTTTTTGGAGTAATCCTTGTTGTTTCAGAAGCTTAACTCTCACAACCCATTTCATAGTGAGATCCCTGTGGTATTGTGGCGTTTCCTTGCGGTATGCAGAGGTTAATGCTCACAACCTGTTTGTTAGCATGATATACATTGTTTTGTGGCGTTTCCTTCTTGTATGCAGAGCTAATGCTCACGAAATTTAATGGTGTATCCCTATGGTATTCAAAGCTCTTTTCTCACGCTCAGCCTAAGAGCGTATTCCTTGTTGTTTGCAGAGCGAATGCTTGCGACCAGTTCGTTGGCGTTTTCCTTGTAAATTTCTGAGCTTAATACTCGTGCTCAGCTTAAGAGCGTACTCCTTTTTGTTTGCAGAGTGAATGCTTGCGACCGTTCATTGGCGTTTTCCTTGTAAATTTCTGAGCTTAAAGCTCGCGCTCAACTTATGGACGTATTCCTCGTTGTACGCAGACCTTATTGCTCATGCTCGGTTTAATGGCTTACTCCTTTTTGTTTAGAGATTAATGCCCAAAAAAAGTCAATCCTGTAGCAACGATTTTTATTAATGCAACACTTACCTTGCTGCCACGATCCCAGAGGGCTGGCCTCAAATTCCTATCCTGTAGCGACGATTATCCCCTTTTTTTATGCAACGTTTTGCTGCCCAAATCCAGTGGATCGCCCATGAGTTTAATCCTGTAGCAGCGCTCTTCAATTTTTATGCTAACGCTCTCCTTTCTTCCATGATTCCAGTGGGACTACCCAACGATTTCTTTCCTACAACAGGCGATCTCATAATGGTTAATACCAACGGTTCCCTTGCTGCCATGACTCCTTGATAAATTAATGCACCGTGTTTTAAATTTATGCAATCCTTCTTGAGTGCCGACCGCCTGTCCCTATGCGCGTTGTCAGTATCCCCTCAGCGGTTTCAGTGGCTGGGTGAATCATTTATTCCTTCTATCTCAAGTTTATTACAAGTGAGGGTGTTTCCAGCTGTATAATAATTCTGGATGCTTCTATAGACTTATATATATATATATAGTTGTCTCAGAATTTAACTAAGTTATTGTAAGTAATTCCAACACATTCTGCAGTTAATGATACTTACACTGTAATAGTGGCAATCAAAAGGTTCATGTCACTATAATGGTTATTCAAAATTATGATGATTACAACAACAATTCTGCATGTATATAAAACCATATCACTGAAATCTTTAACTTTATCTTAGACCCTTAGAGATGAAGTGTAGATTTATGTCATTGGTCTTTTAACTATAATTGAGTTATTATCTTGAGTGGGGTATAATTATGTTGTAGTTGTGAATCAATATTTTTACATCAAATAGCATTATCAATGCATACTCATTATTTTATTAGCTAAACACAACTCGTGTTTTATTTTATTTTATTTTTCCAACACCCAATGCACATTGTATTGTTGGGTGTAAAATAACCTTCAAGAATTTTCTAAGTCATCTCAAGAATTAAACTTCAGGTATATAGTTATGATTCTCCAGTCATATGGGAAATGTAACTTGTTAATAAAATTGCAAGGGAACTTTATAAGACTATAACATGGAATCCCTATATGATAAATAATAATTATTAATTATTAATTATAAGTTGCTTTATTCCTCATATTGTTTAAAGGGTAGTATTTTGAAAAAGGGTAGAGGAACCTGGCTTTATGGCAATCATAATTCTTTAAGGGAAAATAATAATTGATAAATTATGAGGTACTTAAGTGCTTTATGATGTTAACGGGTTGTGTTTAAAGGAAGGTAGGGAAGCCATGTCACATGTTAAATAATGATTATTCATGTTAGATAATAATTTGTTTAAATATAAGATATTTCATTTGTACTATTTTAAAGGGGTATTATTTATAGGGAGTGTTGTTTATGATTTTAATATTAAATTGAGGTTGGATACATTGTGTTGAATAGTTTTTTGTTGGAAATATGCTAATGTGATACTTATAGATTGTTGGGCAAATCTAATCTTGTATTGAAGGTAGTCACCTTGTGCCTCACTAACTTGATTGTTTGGAGTGCTCTCATTATAAATTTTGTTTAGGTATGATAGTTAAGGTTTGGGATTCCTGGCATTTGGCTTTTGTGTCTTGATTTAAAGTGTTTGTGACTGTTTAATTTTGCACCTTAGTTACTATTGCGCTTGTGACAAGGTGGTGGCATGATTCCTTATGATAGGATCAAGACGCTATTGAGAGACAAGTGCGTATGATAACCTGGCCTTGGGTCTTGTGCTTTATGATGATGATGGTCATTATTGGAATTGATGGTTTGTACTTTGATCTGTAACATTTTAATGTGATTGTTTCTCTCTCGCCGTGAAGTTTCTAGTTACTTGTGTCGTTGATGTTTATTGCGTTGGGTTGAATCTGATGTTATCAATTAGCTTAGTCGGCTTGGTCTTGTTTGTGTCGGGTGGGATGTAGACACCTCCTTGTTCCTCAAAACAGTCACCATCCTTGAGACCTTAAATGGTCAAAATCGATGGGAACCTGGGCTTGAGTGTTGCTTATGTGTCCTGGAGGTACTAACCTTGCTGGGTAGGACGAGCGGGTAGTCGTTTTTATTCTTCGTTTGATTGAATGTTCGTTTGTTTCTTAAGCTGCATGATGTGCTAGTATGTTAGGTCGGTGTGTTTGTATGTTGCGTGATTGCATGTGTTGTGTTCATCGTTGAGTTGTAATGCTTGATTGTATTATTGATATTACTTTCCTTGCGTTAAAAAATAAACAAATAAAAATTACTTGTTATGCGTTGTAAGTTGTCGTAACGGTGGGGTTTGTTACATATGGTATCAGAGTCGGTTCGACCCGTGACTTAGGATCACTACGAATTCCATTGATTAGATAATTGATTATAAAATGTTTCTAATTAAATTGGTTTTCATTCATGCATGTAATCATGGTTAGAGGACGTCGCAGAGGCAGACGACTGGGTGCTAGGGGAGGAGGCGTGACACCCCCAATAGCATCCACGCCCAAGGGGTCTAACCCCCACGGAGATGAACATATTGTCATGCGGGAAAAAATAGATTTGGGTGATGTGGTTGTGTTGATGAGGTCCTTTAAGAGGATGTCTGAGACACTGATCAACCGTTTGGATAGAGATGAGGCCAGGGCGTCGACACCTCCTGAGGGTCCACCGCACGCCCCGGTCGGTACTGGTAGCATTCATCATGAACTCGGGAAGGTCAAATTTCTCGTGTTCTTGGATGCCACGGATGACGCAGCTGCCGAGGCATGGTTGGAGAATATGGAAATGTGATTTGCACTTCGGGACTATACCTACAACATGAAGGTCCACATGGCAGTCTTTCAACTGAAGGGGAGTGCTCTTCTATGGTGGAAGATGCTAGTGCCACAATTGAACATGGCCATCGAAGATGTGTCATGGGAACTGTTCGATGAACGGTTCCGGGAGAGGTATCTGTCTGAGGAGTTCATTGAGCATCAACGCAATGAGTTCAACACCTTGTGACAAGGAGACTATATGGTGCCCGAGTAGGAGGCCCATTTTATGGAGTTGCTTCGGTATGCTCCACATCTGAATACCGAGAAGCTTAAGGTAAAAAAGTTCGTGTTCGGACTTAATGTCATCATTCATGCAAAAGTGAGGATTCTGATGCCTTAAACCTTGCACAATGTTGTCTAGAAGGCCCTCATAGCAGGGGAGGAGCTCATCAACGGGGGTTAGAGAAGGAATTTGGAGAGACCAACACAACAAGCGACATTTGGTGCATAGTAGCACCAAACATCAGCTATTCATGCACCGGGATATCGAGGCACTCCGAGAGGATCCACATTCACTAGACCACGACTATTGACAGTACCTCAGCAACAAACTCCCTATAGAGGACCACAAAACCAATAACAACGTCGATTGCAACATCAATAGTTTAGGCATGTTCAAAAAAACAGATCAGGGTTCCAGGCCAATGGGTCGTCAGCTTCTATTTCAGGTACCAGGAGTACTGGACCAAAGACTAGGTGATGAACATGTGGAGAGCCACATTACCAGCGTGACTTCCCAGTTGAGAGGGCCAAAGCAGCTGGATCAGTCGGGCCCACTACCGTGGGAGATTTGGGCAAGGCCCAGCAGATTCATGCAGCAGTGAATAACCACCAGGCAGAGCACTAGTCTATTGTGCTCGAGACATCAGGTACCGTCGCTGAACAGACCCTTAGTATTTTGATAGATCCAGGTGCTACAAAGAGTTTAATTTCTGGTGTAGTGCTAAAAAGAATTAAGGTAAAGGTAGTTGAACTTGATGAGTTTAGATTTGTAGAAATGGCTTCGAGAGCCAAACATAAGGTTGGAGGGAAGGTTACGGCTTGTATCCTTAACCTAGGATATTTTGTGACAAGGGCCAACCTATACGTCATGATCTTAGGGTCTTATGACATCTTGATCGATATGGACTGGTTGGAATCGCATGAGGCAATAATCAACTATAATACAAAATGGTTGAGCTTGGTCGATGATGAGGGACATAGACTCATGATTCTAGATAGGAACCAGGGAGATTCCCTAAGGTTCATCTCTTCCTACAACTACGGAAGAGCATGCACAAGAGATGCAAGCTTTATGCGATCCTTGCATTAAACGAAAAGGGTGTGGCAAAAGGACTAGAAAAACTTCAGGTAGTACGCGAGTTTGCGGATGTCTTCCCAGAGGAGTTTCCAGGGTTTCCACCTCAGAGGGAATTGGAATTTACCATTGACCTAAAACCAGGAACTAAACTAATAACAAGAATTCCTTATCATATGTTGACCCCAGAGTTACAAGAGTTGAAAATGAAACTGAAGGAGTTGTTGGACCTAGGACTTAAACGTCCAAGTGTGTCACCATGGGGTGCACCTGTTATTTTCATACATAAGAAGGATGGGTCATGGAGACTCTGCATTGACTACCGTCAATTGAAAAAGGCAACGATTAAGAACCAATATCCGTTGCCAAGGATCGACGATTTTTTTGATTAGATAAAAGACACGAAGGTGTTTTCGAAGATTGACTTGAGATCAAGGTATCACTAGTTATGGATTAGGGAGGATGGCATCCATAAGGCCGCCTTTAAGACGAGGTTTGGACATTACAAGTTTATTGTTTTACTGTTTGGACTGACTGATGCCACAGGGGTATTTATGAGTTTGATGAACGAACTTTTCCGTGAATACTTGGACAAGTTTGTCCAAGTATTCATTGATGATATTTTGATATACTCTCGGACGACGGAGGAGCATGACGAGCACTTTCACTTGGTACTACAATGTCTACGAGAGAACAAATTGTTTGGAAAACTGTCTAAATTCTCTTTTTATCAATTGAAGATTCATTATTTAGGCCACGTCATCTCCGGTGAAGGCATCGCTGTGGATCCAATGAAGGTCGAGGATATTATGGAATGGCCTACACTGAAAAATGTCCCAGAAGTGCGTATCTTCAATGGTTTTGTCGAGATACTATCGAACGTTCATCGAGGGTTTTTCGAAGATAGTAAATCCAATTATGAAATTGCAGAAGAAGACCAAGAATTTTGTTTGGAACGAGAAATGCACAGAAGCATTTCGGAGGCTCAAGGAGATGTTGACGATATCACCAATATTGAAGGTACCTGACATGGACGAGGACCTCTTGGTATGCACTGACGCATCCAAGGAAGTCTTAGGCGAAGTCTCGATGAAATAGGGTTGAGCGATCGCTTACATCTTGAGAAAGTTGAGAAGGCACGAGGAGAACTATGCGACACACGATTTGGAGTTGTTAGCCATCATGTATGCCTTTAGAGTGTGGAGTCACTACCTTATTGGACAAAAATTCGAACTAAAAATGGACCACTATGGTTTACAACATATTTTCATGCAAAGCGACTTGAAAACGCGACAAATGCATTGGTCAGAATTCCTTAGCGAGTACGATTTTGAGATTACCTACTTAAAGGGAACATTGAACAGAGTGGCACATGCTTTGAGTTGGAGACCACACATATTTTCGGTGATGCCTCTTTAGACGAATCTATGTGAAAATATTTTGAATTTACAACACGACGATGACTGGTATAAATAGGTTAAGGAATTTATCAGACAAAACACCATGATTGTACCGAAATTTGTGGGATTTACTGTGGAAAATGATGAATTATTGAGATTTAAAAATTGGATTTACATACCGCCCAATGAAGAGTTGAGGAGTTTGATCCTAAATGAGGCTCATAGAGCAGTTGACATGGCTCATCCAGGAGTCACGAAGATGAGGGAAGACCTTAAACCCTTATCCTTCTGGAAACGAATGAAGGTAGACATAGTCAACTACGTGGCAAGATGTCTAGAATGTCAGCAGGTGAAGGCTGAACATAGATATCCAACAGGATTACTACAACCACACGCCATTCCAAAATCAAAATGGGAGGTCATTTTGATGGATTTCATTGTTGGTTTGCCACTGACAGCAAGAAGACACAACTCGATTTTTGTAGTAGTCGAAACTCTGATGAAGAGTGATCATTTTATTCCTGTGTGTATGACGTATCAGGCACTTGACATAGCTAGAATTTTCATCAGTGAGATTATGAGGCTGCATGGCATGCCTAAGAGGATTATATTCAATCGAGGATCGATGGTTAAAATACGATTTTGGACGAGTTTCCAAGAGGCCTTTAGAACCCAAATTAACTTTAGTATCACATATCACCCGGAGACAGACGGGCAGACCGAGCGAATGAACCAAATCTTGGAGGATATGTTGCATATGTGTATGATGGACCAACATAAACATT
Source organism: Picea mariana (assembly GCA_032191745.1). Taxonomy (NCBI): domain Eukaryota; kingdom Viridiplantae; phylum Streptophyta; class Pinopsida; order Pinales; family Pinaceae; genus Picea; species Picea mariana. The sequence goes on from JASDQU010012396.1 coordinate 99,614, forward strand.
AGGAATAATTCTTGCCACTGATAGAATTTTCATATAACAACAACTTTCAAAGCACCATTAAGATGGTGCCTTTCAAGTTTCTTTATGGGCGACCGTGTTAGATGCCTTTGAGTTGGGATCAGCTTGAGGATAGGGTCCTGGTGGGACCTGAAGCGATCCAAGAAATGGAAGACCAAATGCAAACCATAAGAAAAAGGATCAAGGAGGCACATGATCAACATAAGAGTTATGCCGATGCGCATTGTGTTGACCATAGTTATGAAGTTGGCGATTGAGTATTCTTGCGGGTGAAACCGCATAAGAGTTCGATCAAGTTTGGAAAGGGTTCTAAACTCTCTCCTAGGTTCATGGGATTTTTTGAGGTTGTGGAAAGGAAGGGGCACGTGGCCTTTCAACTAGCCTTGCCTGATTCTTTGAGGCATACATAGATGATTTTAGGGGCTAAATTTCGCTCATGGGCTAATTTTCCATAGTTTTTCCAAAAATGAGATTCGCTATTTTAAAAATGATTCGCCCAAATTCTATAGGATAAAATCATTTTACCTTAAAAATCGCCAAAATTTTATAAAAACTATATAATATCCTTATAAATTTGAATATTTTTACAAAAATATTGCCAAACATTTATAGTTGGCATATGAAGGATAAGTAAGATTCGCCAAGGTTTCTACATTTTAAAATAAATTTCCATCCTTAAAAGCATCCTTGGAGGCATATGCATGATGTTTTGAGGCATTATGTTAATGATCCTACACATGTGATTGACATGAGTTCCTTGCAGGTATCAGATGAGGGTGCACTCACGGTGGAGCCAATCTGCATTCTGGACCATTGCATTCGACAACTACGACGTCGTACAATAGATCAGGTCAAGGTCCAGTGGGACAACTATAGTCCGCACTCAACGACCTAGGAGGACGCATATGATATGCGTCAACGATTTCCATTTTGGTTTGATAACTAGACATATAGATGTTATGAGATATTTTATTTCGGCACTTATATACTGTGAAACTTTGGGACAAAGTTTAAAACAATAAGGGGCGTATGTAACATCCCTCTCTTGTGCACACCTGATTGGACTTATTCTTTGAGGACACTTGCGTGCAAGTGATCTGGTTCATTATATGATTGGTTGTTTTGATTATGATTATGAGATGGTGTGGATCTGATGATATGTTATTTTGCTATATTTATATCGGCAGGTGCTATTGATTGGTTTCTCTTGAGTTTGTAAGACTCTGGACATTAGAGGATGCCGATGGCATCGATGGATCACCTTGGACTCTAGATCGATTCAAGGAGTGGACTGCTATGGTTTGAATGTTTTTGATATTACAGATGTGACATATGACTAGATATTATGATGTTGATTGTTATCGCTGACACGTTTCATTGATGGATGCAGGTTGACGATATCTTGCTAACCAGACTTACATTAGGAGTAAAGGGGTCACACACAACAACGAGAGACATTGAAGGAGAGGTGTGGAAACAACCCTGCCACAACCTATTAGCACTCCCGTCGTGGCTTGAACTATAGGTTAACAATTACTTAGTTCAAGAGATCCACGATGCCGTGAGGAAAGACTATGACAATCACTCACGATGATTCTAAAGGAAACGCAATAAGGTAGGGACCTTATTCCTTAGAGGCCCTTAGTCTCCCACAAGGTCACCTAACAGAGTATTGACTCCAGGGGTTTGACGTCTACCAAAATCAGTTAAAAGGCGAGTGGCACCCTTGAAGCACATAGTTCATCTTGAAGGGCACATCGCACAAATAAAACATGAATGCAAGCGAGTGGCACCCTTGGAGCACATAGTGCGTCTTGAAGGTCACATCATGATTTTAACTCTGGTAATTTATAAACCTAGTACCTAGAAAACTATGCCTCCTTAGGACCTGGTCGGCCTTAAAATGAATGATGGTATGAGTAAAGTTTAATAACAATTTTTTCCCTTAAGAACTGTCGCCAAGCCTAGTGAATTTAAAACCTAGGTCTAAGTAGAACATGTGAACAAAAACAAAACTAAATGGACATGTAACAAGAAGAGGGTAAAGAAAATTCAAACATTAATAATTAAAGTAAAATTTTAATGCATGATTAATTTATTAAAAGGGTAAATTGTTGTTTATATCTAAACTTGCTAAATCTGAACTTAGAAGAAAAGGGGAAACTTAAGGAAAAAGGGGAATGTCTAACATAGTAGGGAATCTAGTCTATGGAACCTTCTAATTGTGAACTCAACTAGGTTTTAAGAAGGGTGTCAGTCATTTAGGAAATGTCAAGGAATAAAGGGACATCGATGAGCATTTTTATGAACACTTTTAGGTAGGTGAGGGAAATAGACAAATTTAATTAATTAATAAATTGGTTTTCTGGTGCAACTAAGGGATCGGGTGACATGTGTACGAGGGAGGTTGATCCTAATTAAATTTAATAAAAAGAATATAATGAGGGTTTTGGAAACTAATCACTGAGAAAACTCTATAAAAAGGATGGTGGAGGAGGAGTATGGATCATGTCTGGGATGTGTAAGGT